>LT795063.1:85954-118618 GCA_900162835.1 Sporisorium reilianum f. sp. reilianum | reverse complement strand
CATGTCTCAGACAACAGGTATCACTGAGCGACAGAGAATTGTCCCAGGAACACAATGGTATAAGTGCCATGCCGGTAGCACCATCCAGTGAGGAGCAGCAAGCTTGCAAAGGCGACGTGAGTTTTTCTCCCCAAAATGGCAGTTTAAACTCACATCGCCTTTGAAGCCTCATAGCTCAGTCCTCAAGGACTGTGTCCAAAATCCAAAGGTACCATGATGTTCAGCAGCTCTTTCTTGTTTGGGTAGGCTACTTTGCATACCAGTGAGTCCACGTCATGGTGTCATGCAAGGCTTCAAAGTTACAGCTTGGTTGCAGCCAAAAAAAATTTGCTCCTCAAGACCTTGGTGGGAATTATTTTGGTATCAAGTGGAGCATCTTGACATGTCAGCTCCTTGTCTTCCGCACACCACCATCCTCTTTTCCAAAAACACGCATACTGTAGCGGGCGTCTCCAAGATAGCCTTCTACTCGTGTCCGATAGGTCAGGATACAGGTCAAGCTGATCAGGCTTGGCCACAGGGGAGAGTGGAACAGAATGAGATTTGGTAAAAGAATGTACAAAGGAAGGATGGTGGTGGTAGGATGGAAAGAAGTGAGCTGAACTAGGTGAAGCGAGCTCTATATATATGTTTGGGCCCCTGGGGCTGCCATTGCTGAAATGCTAAGTGCTCTGCTGTAGTGTGGGCACATGAGCTGTGTCTCTTCTGCTGCTTCCCTGTAGCTTGATGGCAAGACCGCTGGAGACAGGCTACAGGACCCATTACGGTGCAGCCCAAGTGGTGTGACCGGAGTGGTGCAGCTGGAGCAGTGTGGGATACCGTACAGGTGCATGTTGGAATGTGTCTATGGTGCCAAGTGTGTCCGTGATCCGTTACACATACAGCCTCTCAGCAAGCTATGTTGCAGCCTTCGCATCCTCCTCCTGCCAGCAATCTTCTGTGTGCAACATGGAAAGCCAGAGCAGCATTCTCAACCTGGAGCGGGATAGTCAGTCAGCAGAACGGCTGTGTTATGCTGACAACCAAGCCACTGCAGACGCCTCTGGAGCCAAAAGCCCCTCCAACACACATGATACAGAGTCAGAATCCACAACGCCTGTCTCTACCCCAATCAGAGCTGGACCAGCACATCATTGTGGTGCCAATTGGTCAGGCATTGACCATCTTTGTTTCATCACAGCTCTCAACAATCATAATCCTTGGATCATGCCTTCAAGCAATGATGCACTTGCAGCCTGGACAGAGGCAATCAATGAGACCAATCTGGCCCTCCAGGATAACAAACGGCAGGCACACAACCATGGAGCATTTGAGGCACAGTGGCACAAGATGGTGAAAGACGTCAAAGATCAAAAGCAGCTACGACTAAAGGCCACTGGAGCTAATTTTGACAAGGAGGAAGGCTACCAACTGCTCTACAACCTGGTCAATCTCTACAACACATCTCCCTTCAAACTTGCATTTCTCAAACCTCAAGACAACATGCCTCCTTCATCTAGTCAGGTGGACTGCCATTTACGCTAGAAGTGGAAGGCAGCAGTGAGTGCAGCCTGCCAAATTGCAGCCTGTTTGGCAGGCCTCACAGGGCAGACTCTTGCTTGTCAGAGAATGTGTGATAGGCAAGTGTCAATTTCCTCCTCAGATACAGTGGACAACGAGAGTCAAGAGACACTTGGGGATCAGGAAGAAGATGATCCCACCAGTGCACAAGCAACACCAACACAAAAGCGACGGAAAACACCAAAGATGCAGATTGGGGAGTTGCTGGTCAATGGCCTCAACAAACTCATTGATCTTCAAGCCTCATCTCTGTCTAGAGAGAACAATCAAGGTCTCAGCTTCTCACATTCATTGCAGGAACAAGAAGTTGCCAGCATCAAGAGTCAGGTCAGCCAATTGCAGTCTGACATGACTGGAATCAACCAAAAGATAGACACAGTCTTGCATCTGCTCATGCAGCAGCAGAGCTCTGAACATTTTCCCTAAAGTACATGTCCAGAGATGGCAGATCAAAGTATTGGGAAGTGGTGTTTCCTTTGAGACACGATAGAGCATTCCATAGGATCACACCAATCAGGTAATTGTTTGCAACAGGCATCAAGAGGAACTTCTGCTGCTGCTTGTTATTCAACCAAGGGAAGAGTACACTGACCAAACCAATGGCCCACTCCACTGTGATGCGATACTTGCTCATGATCACATTGAACCATGTCTCCTTGGGTTTCATGTTGTTTCCTTTGTATGGCACAATTAGATGATGATCCAAATGGTAGCCTTTGTCGCCGAAAAGATAAAGAGTCCTGTTGTCTTTGGTAAAGGAGGAGTTTTGCAACCAGTCCGCCACACCTGACTTTGTCCAAACTGACCAGTTGTTCTCGCTCCCATCCCAGGGTCCTTGTGCAAAGATCAACCCATCTGGTGTGCTGATGATTTGGTATTTCAAGGCATGAAGGTGTTTCCAGCCGTTGTACACAGCTTCTTGGCCTTGTGTTGGGTGTGCAACTGGATGAAGGGTGCCATTGACAAAACCCCAAATCAGATCAACATTGCATTGGCTTCATACTTGCTGGGCATACCTTTTCAGGCACTGCTTTGACAAAAGAGTGTTATGATGCACATCCAGAAGATGTCCCCATTTTGTGAGAAGCTGATTGGCAACTTCAGATCGAACCCTGCTGATGCGGGACTTGGACCAGCCAAATTGCGACTCAAGTCCTCGGAGAGTTCTGCCTCTAAGATAGCCAAGCAGCATTAGCAGTGCTGTGTGGCTGTCCTCTGTATCCTGGACATTGGTCTTGATGAGTTCTGGCAGCTTGAGTGCTGCATGGATTTCGTCAAACTCGCTGTGCTCAAAGCCAAAGTTGTCCTTGAAATGATTGTCCAACATCTCTTTTAGGTCCAAGTAGCTGCAGGGCTTGATGAGAAGCTGTTTGTTGTCTCGAACATTGAAGATGAAGTGGCTGATGGCTGCTGCCAGAGCCAGTAAGGACAGTTGGAAAAGTGGTTGTTGAGATGGCATGACAGAGGTTTGCTGGTGGTGTCAAGAGAACAAGTGCAGAGCCCAGCTCGTGGACCCACAGGTTCACTGCATCAGATGAGTGGTAGAGCAGAGATCTACAACCTACGCTGGGACTACACACAAACATTTGGCTCATGAAAAGTGGTATCTTGTGAGCTAAATCAGGCCCTTTTTAGCTCACAAAATTTTGTGAGCAGAAGTCAAAAAGCCAAAAATGTGATTATAGAGAAATTCCGCTCACAAATGCGCCAAATTTTGACGTGCCAAAACCTCTCTAATGTCAACGATGAAAACAAAACCCAAAAAGTCGGGAGGAGATGCTGTCAAGTCTTCCAGACGACGATCACAATTTTGACAATATTTGCCTTCTTTGGAGACGACTGAAAAACTGTCCCGATCAAGAATCAAGCAAAAGGATTCTGCAAAGCGGTCTGTTCGCTTTTCAAAAGACGAGAAATCGTTGTTCTCAGCAATCGGCCTTGATTCAAGTGACTCGAAGGTTTTCTGTTCACACACGCAGAAATTTCACCTTTCTGTGGATATTCGTTGACTTGGGTTGCGAATGAGGCACGAACCAAATCACTTGCGCTTCAAGACTTGGCTTTGAAACAAGATGGACGACCGAGATGAAGCCGATTCCGGCAAAACCATTGTGCAAACACCAAAGGTCTAACAGTGCTTTTACATCAGCCAATCAGCGCCTCTCATCTAGTCCCCCGCAAGCGCCGATAAGAAATCTCGCCCAAGGCGAAAGATAAGGAAGCGCTCCCAAGATACGAGCGAGAAGAAGCCATGCAGAGACAGCCGGCCATGACTCGGGTGTACAGTATTGTGGCCGACAGATGTTGAGGTCGCTCTTCCCCCACCGTCACCACCACTAACAGAAAAAGGCACGCATCTCCATGATCGCCTTCTGAGGGCATCGTACCGATTCACCACCGCTTCAGAGCGACGGCGACAGATCGCTCGGCACAGCAGCCTACGCGAGATGGCAGGACGCGCAAGCTCCATCGCGCAAGGCACCACAACCGCGCCGGTGCCGTACAAGAAAAGCCAACGGCCGTCCTGGTCCTGCACCGAATGTGCGAGACGCAAGATCCGATGCGACAAAAAGGTGCCATGCCAGTCCTGCATCAAACGGGGCAAAGCAGAGCACTGCCGGCTCGAAGGCTCGTCTCATGACGTCGCCGGCCCATCGTCCCAGAAGCTCGAACAGCTCTCTGAACAGCAGGACAGCGGCTACAGCGGAGCATTCACCGGAACTTCAACGCCGACTGCGCCAGGCCGGAGGGGCTCGTCCGTGGGCAGCGTGCATGCGGACTCGAGTCAGTTCAGTCGAGATGGTGCAGACATCTTCATGCGCGGCCTTTCGAGACTGCAGATGCAGCTGGATCGCATCGAGCAGCGCTTGAACCAACAAGCAAGACAGGACGAGTCGATAGAAGACGTCAAAGCTAGGCTGAACGACGTGGAGGATGTGATATCGGTGCTCGGCGAGAACCGGGCGAATTGGGCCAAGACCGCTATTTCTTCCACCGCCAACAGCGAAAACGGACGAACGCCCTTGGAAGTTGCAGGGGTAGAAGACTCGAGCAACGACAAGGTCAGCATCAACGGCGCTGATCCTTCACAAGCAGTCGCCCAGACGGCACGCCGGCTAGATGCAAGCCTCCCTGCGATGCGACCACAAGGACGAAATGCCGAACTTGCTTCGACGGATGCAGCCACAACACTTGAGTTCCTCACGCTGGGTAAAGACAGGAGGCGCGACGTCGACTTCGACGTCAACTCTTCCGACAGCGAAACCGAATCGCTTGCTGCAGAGAGCCCGCGACTGGCAGGCGCTCATGTCCAGGCTTCGGTCAAGGCAAGCCCTGCTTCGTCCAAGGCCCGCCACGCCGAGGCTGCAGGTTCCGAACATGGCTCCGACGGAAGATCACGCATGCTCAAACATCTCCGTCGCGGACTTCCTTCTCGCGTAGTCTCTCGTATAGAGACTCTGCTGAGGTCGCACTCCGATGATCTACCGCCTGCAAACCTGCTTGCAAGACCTGCCACACAGAAGGTGACCGAGGGTATTAAAGCTGTGACGCTTTCCGCTGCTGGTATCCTGCGCATCGTGGCAGTGGCGAAGGAGATCGGCGCCTGGCAGCACTGCTGTGTGCACTTTCCTACCTTTGAACGAGAGGTCGAGGCGTTCGTGGCCATCGCCGTTCCAGAAGAGGGCAACACGGAATACGAAGGATATCGCGCCATCGACCCGGCGTGGCTCTCGCTCTTCTACGTCATTTGCAGTATCGCCATTCATCAGATGTCGGAGGAAGAAAGCGCTTATTGCGGTCTTGGTTCCGAATCAGAGCGCATGCGTTCCGCCTCTGCCCTCCTGAACGCGGCCATGGACTGCCTCTCCCTGGCCGACTACCTTGTAAAACCTTCGGTCTACTGTTGTCAGACCATCGCAATCCTTTGCGTTGCAGGACACAACATTTGCGGCAGTGACCTGCTCACATCCCTCCTCGCCATCGGCATCAAGACGGCCCAGACACTCGGTCTGCATGCCCTCGGTCGCACGGCAAGATTCTTGGAGGCATGCGCTGTGCAACGCGGTCAGGTGCTCCTTCGTGCCGGCATTCGATGCAAAGATGCGGGCTTCTGTCGCCTCCCGGACGAGTCTCCGAGGCAATTTGCGATCTGGAAGAAGCGCATCATCGATCTCGAGGTGGGCAAACGGGTCTGGTGGGCCTTCACCCAGCAAGACTATTTTGCCATTCCGTTCAGCGGCTGTTTCTCCATCGTCGAGGGGCAGTACGACACTCCATTGCCGCACAATTGCTCGGACGAGGATCTGGAAGAGGGACGTCTCATCAATCGCGAAGTCAATGTGCTCACCGTGGCTTCCAAGCAGCGTTTCACTTGCCACGTGGCCAAGATCGTCTGCGATTTCTTCGAAGACCTCAACAAGACGCGCGAGATGCCTTCCCTGTCGCTGGTCAAGCACCACGAGGAGCGCCTGCGCTTTGTGACCGATCGCTTCAAGGCTTGTCTCTATCCTCCGAATCAGCCAGTATCTCCACAGGGCGTCCACGCATCCTTGCCCAGCTTCACGACGGTGTTGCAGCACTATCTTTTCATCTCGGTGCAGCACAAGATCCTGGTAATGCATCGTGCTTTCTTGTCTCGAGACGTGTCAGCGGAAGAAAGGGCGCTGTCGCACAGCGCGTCCATCGAAACAGCTCGTGGGGTTCTGCACGAGCTTGAACGTGGACTGGGGCTCAACGCCGACGGCGATGACAGGCCTCAATTGGATCTGCAGTCGCGAGTGCACGGTGGAGCGTTGTGGACAATCCCTTACCACTCTGTCGCCGCCGTCACCATCTTGGCGCTGGATATGTTCGAGCCCGCCTCGAATGCAGACCAACGCGCTTTGCGACGGCAAGAGGTCAAGCGCGCTCTTGAAGCCCTCGGTCGATTTACACGGAAGAGCGCCATCGCTCGCAGAGGATGTCAGCTGCTTTCGAATCTCCTCGCCGAAGGCGAGCGCTTCGATCGGCGTCCTGGACAGGCAAGGAAGCGCAAGAACACGGATGGAGTCGACTCGGTCCTCAAGCGCATCCGGCTGCCAGAAGGAGAAGAAGAGCCGCAAGGAGTCTCTGGCGAGACCCACCTGGGTAATGGCTCCACCACCAAGTCATCCACGATGGAGCCTGCAATGGTCGCCAGCCACACTCAGAGCGATCCGACATTGGAAGCTAGCTGGTTTTCGCACTTCAATCACGGCTCGGTGCGCTCGGACGTGTCTTCTGCTATGGTCGAAGGTACGTCGCCCGACGAAGAGTACGCCGGACTTTTCCCGACCGCTTCCTTTGGATATGGCTCGACCAACTTCAACCCACTCGCGGGCAATTCCACCTCGCGCGCCGGCAATGGCGCGTCTTTCCTCCCTGGAGAAACGGCAAACTCTTTGTCGAGCATGTTCATGTCATACAACGGTGGAGCAGGACCTTCGGGACTGGCCCAAGGAGCTAGCCCAGCCAATAACTTGCGAAACGGATTGAGCGATTCAAGTGCAGCAGCAGGGAAAGCGCCGGTCTGGACGGGAGACTTTGACACACCTCAGAGCAGCGATTCCGTGGCTGCGGTACCGTCTTGGTCGACTGCCCAACCCAACATGTCGTTGGACGGCACTCAGGCGGCCAATCTACCGGGCATGAATCTCAACATGCCACAGCAACAGCTGGCACAGATCCTTCCGGCGCTCGAGTCGATGCCAGACGTTTGGAAGCTGTTCGACGGCACGCTGGGCCAGAGTCTGGTTGCTTTTGAAGAGAGCGGCTTCTGATGATTCACCGCAGCAAAAGGAATGTCAAATGTCAACTCAGCTCAATTTTGGATGTGAACATGAAGGTGCAAGACACCAGTGAACGCACAGCAAGGACAGAGACATCGATGGTGGCCTTGTGGCCTCAGAAGATCAGACAGGGTGTAGCGATGCTCCAAGTTGTCTCAGGTGAGAGGAATCGATTGCTTGGATTGCGTGGCACGAAGTGGATCACCTGGAAGCACCGTTGCGTGCAAGCTGAATCTGCTGGGCAACTGCATGTGCAACTTCATCCCAGACTTCAGCATCGCGGTAGGGCCTCTCGTGAGTTCCAGTACCAGCGCCACGATGCTCGATGGCGCTCTCGCCGAGACCGACGCCAAGACCCGGAACGGCAACGTCGTTGGACGTTCGGGCTCGAACAGTGGGCTCGACGGGTTCGAACTCGAGCGCATCGGGAGGATGGAACCAATAGTTGAGCGCCATATGAACCTTGCTAGAGTCTTGTGCCTTACCGTTGGGATTGTGCTGGTCACCAAAAGGCGGCGTTGAGGAAGAGGTGACTTCGTGATACCAGCTGGCGGGAAGGTAGAGCATCTGACCCGGTTTCAAGAATACTTCGATGGGAGGTGGGCAGCCGGGCAAGAGGGTATACGGCTCGGAGGTCGGTGCTCTCTTCTTGCGTTGGCCCGCGCTGCCGTTGGTCTCCTTGGGTGCAGGGCGAGAAGGGTCGTCAGGGATGTTGAGACAGCGGTGCAAGACGTGGGGTGGAATGCGCGAGAAGCTCTGCGGCTCGTCATCCTCGTCGTTTTCGGTAGCAGCAGATGAGGCTTCCGGATCGGCATCCTCGCCAGCCATGGCGAGAAGTCGTTCGAGCTCAGCTTCGCCTTCGTCGACATCTCCAAACTCGGAGCCTGAGTCGGCGAGCAGGAAGCCTGGCTCATCCGAATCTTCCTCTTCTTCGCCCGACTCGAGCTCGTGTGCCTGATCGGAGACCTCTTCGCTTCCGGACTCGCTCTCTTGGGAAGCCAAGCCTGTCTGGCTGGGATGGATCTGTTCGACGCGAGAAGCGATCTTGACACGTTTGTTCGGAGCAGGGAGGTCATCTGACTCGACGGTGTCTGACTGCTGCTGATCGTCTTCGCTGTCCGATGCGGCAGATCCATCTGTGTTGGACGCGTCTTTGCGCTTGAGGGACAGTCCATGAGCAGGAACCGGCTCTGGCGACACTGAAGCATCTGGATCCTGGGCGTCATCTTCGGATGAGGGTTCTCCTTCGGCCTCTGAGTTGCTCAGGCCGTTGGCATGCTCTGAGGCCGACTCCTCGGTAGACTCTTGCTGGGCGTGTGAGGCTTGCTCAGCACCAGAATGGTCGGATTCGGCGACGCTTTCCAGATAGACGCGAAGCTTCATCATTGCAGCTTCATCTCCTGCGATGGCGGCGAGCCCGATGTGCTTGATGGGAGCGGGGAGTGAATCGAGGAAAAGACGGGCTTGTTCGTCGTCGTCGTCGTCGTCGTCATCATCATCTGCATCGTCGTCATCGTCATCATCTGCATCAGCTTGATCGTCGGCAGATTCTTGTGCTTGGGGCGAGGCAAGAAGCTGGGTGCCGTTGGGATGGACGAGGCTGCTCAAGAGATTGTCAAGACCCTGATTGCTGTCTTGATCAAAGTCGAATTCGTCGTCTGATGTGTCGGCCTCGGGGTCGATGCCCTGTTCGTCCATGAGACAGATGCGGAGCTCAGCTTCTGCTTGAAGGAGGGCTTCCTCGGCTAGCTCCTGAAGACGCGTCTGCTTTGCTTTGCCCTTGCGCTGGCTCTTGGAGCGGGAGCCTTCGCCAGCGTCAGCGGCGGCGAGCTCGTCGATCTCTCGTTTGACGCGGAGACGAGCCTTGCGACGCCACCTGGCAGCATCGGAGGGGACGAGGCCATCTGGACGAATGGGAAGCTGCAACTTGCGTCCGGGGACGGGCACGTAAGAAGGAAGCTCGCCAGGAGGCGTGTAGACGATGAGGCCGTTGGGGTGCACGCGGTCGACACAGCCGCGAGGATGAAGATAGCGATGGGCCGAAGGAGGAAAGAGGAGGAAGCGCTTGTAGCCGGAGAGCAGGATGTAGAGGTTGTCGTGGAAGTCGTGATGCAACCCCGAGCTTTTGCCCTCTTTGCTGTTGCCGAGCCACAAGTTG
This sequence comes from Sporisorium reilianum f. sp. reilianum, assembly GCA_900162835.1. Lineage (NCBI taxonomy): Eukaryota > Fungi > Basidiomycota > Ustilaginomycetes > Ustilaginales > Ustilaginaceae > Sporisorium > Sporisorium reilianum. Next base: position 109,093 of record LT795063.1, on the reverse strand, counting down.
CACTGTTGCAGGACGAGATTGCCGAGGAGGTGTGGCTTTGCGGGGAAGTCGTTGGAGAGTGCGTTGGTGGGTGCCGGCAGGACGTTGTCCATCTCGGGCTCGTAATCGCTGTCGTCAGAGTCGGCCTCGTCGGATTTGGTAGGCGGTGTTTGCTGGTCGCCTTGCTCGACGTACTGAGTGGTGAGGTACCATTTGCCGGCGCTATCTTTGTCTTGGAGAATGTCGAGGAATTGGCTGAATCTGACCTTGTTTCTCTTGACGGATGTGCCAAAGTGACCTGCGTCGGGATGCACGGGCTCGATCTTGACAGGCACGTCGCCAGCGGCCGACCTGAGGTATTCGAGATCGGTCCACCTGGAGGCGTTCCACTCTGGATCCTGAAGCAAGCCGTCGATGATTACTGGACGACGTTGACTGATAAAGTGAGTCCACATATCGGCAGGCGAGATCCTGTTGTTGACCTTTGCGATCCTGGGATTGGACTGGGAGGGTAGCCAGCCCTCGTAGTTGTCGAGCTGGAGCGGGAGCGGAGGCACTCTGAACATTTTGACAGCTGCAGGGCTTGACTGCAGAGATGGATGCACCTCGAGTCTAGCGCCCTAAGCTTGATGACTAGAGACCGAACAGCAGCTCACGGAAGCGGATCCATGGCCGTCAAGCTTGAAGCGCAGGCTGCGAGAGTAAGTGCAGTGGATCTGGGATGCGCGTGCTTTTCGAGGGGTGCTTGCAGTACGGGAGGATGCCTTGCAGTGAATGTGATGCGCCGAGATGATGTGATGGAAGCAAGAGAAAGAAAGGAAGCAAGGAGAGTGTGTCGGTGGCAATACGCGGATGAGGAGGAGGAGGAGGAGGAGGAGAAGCATCAGAGATAGCGACAGGCTGCCGCTCAGTTTTCTCCTCGTCCTTTTTGGATTTTTTTCAAGTCTCTTTTTTTTTTGACTTGAGAACCGTGCAGAGTCGAAGCAACCAAAATGTGATGAAGCGAAAGCTGACTGACTGATGCCAAAAATCACAAAACGAGTTGGACCCTTTGTGCATGACTGACCTGCATCGAGGCTTCCTTCATCTCCCGATTCATGACTTTATCGGTGGAAAAACTCGAGTTCGATCGGGTTTGGGTTGCGAGCAAAACGGAACCGATCGAGGAGGAGGAAGAGAGGCTTTTTCGTTGAGACTGCGGTAAAACTGTGCAAGAATCTGGGAAGCAGAACGCGCTTCCTTTCTTGTTGCCTTGCTTTCCTCCGAACCATCACCCACTCGTCGCCATCAAAATGGTGTCCAACTGAAGGCATCGGCTTGGGTGCCCTTGCCATTCTTTCCTTCAGGTTCCTTGTTGTTACGTCTGACCGCATCGCTTCCCATTTGCTTTCTCGCTCGCTTCCGACCGTCCCGTTCTTGCATCGCTCTCGTCCCGCCCTGTCTACCCCTTCCATATACCCCGAACCGCTCTTCTTCTCCCCCTCTGTTTAGCGTTCCACCATGTCGAGCATCACCGGTCTCGGCCGTGCTGGTCACGACTCGGACGTCAAACTGGCCAGCGAAGAGCAGCTCTCCACCATCCGCAGAATGGCCCAGATCGTTGCCCGTATCTTTTACCAAGATCGACATATCGTGCTCATGGATCAACTCGTCAGCATCACAGTGCTTCCCGCAGATGTTCTCGCGCATCGTCTCGGCATCCAGGTCAAGGAGCTCGCCGCTCTCTCGTCCAAGCTGCTGGAGGACAAACTGATCTGCACGTTTCGCAGAAACGAGATCAGAGACGCCATCGCCAACCGCAGCGTCCCACGCACCTACTACTATCTCGACTTCAAGCTCTTCCTCGACGTCACAAAGTGGCGCATGATGTCGATCCGTAAAAAGATCGACACTCGACTGCGCAACGAGCTCGACAACAAGGGCTACGTCTGCCCGCGCTGCAAAAACTCGTACTCCACTCTCGAGGTCGCGCATCTGCTCGACATCTTCCGCAACGTGTTTGTATGCGAGACTCCCGGCTGCAGCACCGAGCTCGTCGACAACGAAGAGGCCGAGGACGTCAAGAGGAGCAAGGACAGCCTTATGCGTTTCAACGAGCAGCTCTCCACGCTGCTCGGAGGCCTTCGTCGCACCGAAGGCATCACGTTGCCTCCTCTCGATGTGGGTGCGTGGCTCGCCAAGCATGCCGCCTCGCAGCCGTGGTTCGCCACCAGGTCGGACGACGCCTCTTCCGCACCCTCTGCCTCGACGGTCAACGGCGCGCCTGCTCTGCAGGTGGATCTCGCCTCGAACGACCCGGCGGCAGAAGCGGCTCGTCGACTGGCCAAGCAGAAAGCCGAAGACGAACAGCGAAAGCAGAATGCACTGCCCGCATGGCATCTTGCCAGTACCGTCAGCGGCGAGCAGACGGCGTTGGGTCGCAAGCAGCAGCACCTGCAATCGTCGAATGGGTTCGATGCCGACGAGAGCAAGGACGACGAGGATGGCGACGATGACGACTACTACGCGCAGTATGCGAGTCTGCAGACAGCAGAAGCGGCAGCAACAGCGTCATCGAGACCTAGCCAGGCGCTCTCTGTGGACGAGGAAGAGTTTGACGATTTCGAGCCGGTCACCCAGCCCTCCACCGAGGCGAGCACACAGCGCAAGCGATCACGATCCGCATCAGTCGCCAGCGATGCCGACAAGAAGCGAGCCAAGCCAACGGCGTCGCAGGAAATCGGACACGCGAACGGGAGCACGGCTGTGACGGCAACGGACAGCGCGCGCGACGGCGGTGACGACGACGACGAGGATGGCATGGACGATTTTGAGGATGTCGTGTAGCCACCTCATTTGGAAGAAGCAAGGCACAGCTTCCAATCCGCTACCGCATCTTGACTGTGCTGACGCTTTGAGACTTTGTCGCGCACCCCTTCTCCGCTCCTCTTGATCCTTTCCCCTCCATATCCCCATCACCACTCCACATGCTGGGTCTTAAGAGCACCGAGTCTTGGAGCGCATCGCCTTGTGCGATTGTGCTCCCGTGACCGGGGTTTGAGTCATAGCCTAGCGACAGCAACAATTTTTCATCTAGTCTGGATTCGCTCGCGTTGTGCTGCTCCTCAGTGAGGGCCTTGGCAGCCAACGCGGCGAGCTCCTCCTGGTTAGGCGCGATAGCACTCTGGCGTGCATGCTTTCTTCAAGCTTCGGCTCTGGTGCAACTAAAGATGCAGCCCGGCTTGGTTCTTAGGGCCGTCGGTTCTTTCTGTCTGCGGAGGTCATCAGAGCTGCCGGAAGCGGTCTTCTCTCGAGGATTGCCTTCCGAGCCAGAGTTCGCTTGAAGTCCAGCACTGTGAAGACATTTCTTTTCGATTCGCCCTTTTCCCTTTTTGCTGCTGTTTGAGTAGCCTTGCACATTGAGAGCTGTGTCCGAAGCAATCCTAGGATGAATCACGCTTGTCTCGATTGGTGTGTGACTTCGGAAGGCCGACCGAAAGCGGTGCAGCAGTTGGAGCAGTTGGCGAAGCTCCACGTCAGAAATGGGATGTGAAAATTGTCGCTTTTGACAAGTTCTTGTCAACGTGGGCATCTTTTCCGTTCGGCAACTCCGCATAAGATCTTCTCGACGCAGCAGACCCTGAGTAATGGGACTGTCTGTGCACGACCCGCCTTTGGACTGTTTTGATCAGCTCATTCCAGTCTTGCTTCTAACCACCATCATCATCGACATCTCGTGCTTTCGAGAGAAAGCGCCGTGCCAGCAATGCCGTCGCTTGCTACATCAGCTTTGGTGTTGCCAATAGCCACTGCCGCTTTGGTGCTTCCGCCCTTACTCCAACTCGAAGCGTCTCGACTTTACTACACCAGTGGCCCCCTCTGGCCTCCATTTCGATGGCTTTCCCAGCACTTTCTTGAGTCGCAACCTTCGAACCTCACCGTGCTGCTCGATTACTTGGTCTCCTCCAAGCAACGGCAGGCGATTCTGTATTACGACGATGCCTTCCCCGGCCTCTTTGCCGCCGTCGGTCTCTCGTTGATTGGTTACTGCTTGACCAGTACAGCCATCGCAAAGACAAAGGACGTCTTTCTCGCCCGCGGCTTCAAGGGTCGAGATCTCCTCAAGAACAACCCCGACCAAGTTCCCGAAAGTCTCGGTCTGCCCACAGCCGCTGTCTACATGGCGCTGCTCTTCCTCTTCATCCCCTTCCGATACTTCTCATCTCGGCTGCAAGACATCTACAAGACCGGAGATGACTGGGAGGGTCGCATGGACGGCCGCGGAGGATTCCCGCATCACGAGCTCGCAAGCTTCCTCTCGGCGCTTCTGTCCTTCTTGTCAGCCATCGTGTTGGGCTTCCTCGACGACGTGTTCGACATTCGATGGAGGTACAAGCTGCCCATCCCCATCATCTCGAGCATCCCTCTGCTCATGGTCTACTATGCAGGCGGCGGAGGCACGTCCGTCGTCGTCCCCGGCTGGCCCGGTGTGCTGAGGCAGTGGATCGGATCCTCTATTCTCGAACTGGGCCCTCTCTACTACCTCTACATGTCGCTCCTCTCCACCTTTTGCACCAACAGCATCAACATCCTCGCCGGCATCAACGGCGTCGAAGTCGGCCAGGCTCTCGTCATCTCCATCTCTCTCTGCATCAACGATGTGCTCTACCTCGACTCACGCGCTGGCATGGCCGGGTCACGATCCAGCAAAGAGCTGCTCAGGAGGCATCTGCTGAGTCTCTACCTGCTCTTGCCCTTGACGGGTGTCTGCTTGGCCTTGCTGTCCTGGAACAGGTATCCTGCGCGCGTGTTTGTCGGAGACACGTTCTGCTACTTTGCCGGCATGGTCTTCTCTACCGTTGGAATCTTGGGGCATTTCAGCAAGACAGTGCTGCTCTTCTTCGTCCCGCAGATCTTCAACTTCTTGCTCAGCTGTCCGCAGCTGTTTGGACTCGTCCCGAACCCACGTCATCGGGTGCCTCGATTCCACGCACCTACCAACTGCCTCTACCCCTCGATCCAGTACTTTGGCTCTGGCGACAAGGTCAAAGATGCTCAGCTGCCCAACACGTCCACAAAGCCTCTTCGTCCAGCCAGCGCGATCTCGACGCTCGTCCTCAAGCTCCTCTCCCTCGTCCGCTTGGTTCAGCTGGAGTACTACGACGACCGCAAACGTCGAATCAAGAGCACCACCAACCTCACCATCCTCAACGCCATCCTCGTGTTGAGAGGCGTCCGTCATCGACCTGTCCACAACGCGGATGAACAACCTTTCACAGGTCCACGCATCTCCGAGTACGCACTGTGGCTGCACACGATGCTCATCCAGGTCGCAGGATCGTGTCTCGCCTTTGCCATCCGTTACTGGCTCGCATCGGTAGTGTTTCCGTGAGACGCCCACTTTTGCATCATTCGCAATCATGATCCCCTGCAACAGCACCTGCTCAGCTTGAAACCACAGCCATCTGTGCTCACACGAGCCGACACTTGAGGAGAGGAATGAGAAAATCGTATTCACAGAGCAGCCGCAGCATCCACACAAGGCGAGATGAGACGGCAATAAAAAAAACAACAGATGTACAACTTGAAGAACAGCAGCTTGGAGGAAAGCGGAGGGAAAACAGCGGAGCATCCAGAGAAGAAGAAAGAGATGGCGGAGGGTGGGAGGAACTGCGAGCATATCGAATCGGAAGCTCCTGGGATATCATCGATACGTAGCCATATTGTGCTAAGCTACAACGAGCTGTAGCCTAGAGCGCGCGAGTCGTGTGTGCGACTCTTCGCTTATGCCTCCTTGGCCTCGGTCTCGGCGGCCTTCTCCTTGCCGGCCGACGAGGCGGCTCGGTTCAAGCCGTCCTGCGAAGGCTCACCGGCCTGAGCCGACTCGCCCTTCTTCTCGAGCAGGTAGCCGTTGGCGCCAACCTCGCCCTGGGAGGCGGCACCGCCAATGTAGGCGGGCACCTCCTCCTCCTTGGCGGCCGAGGCCGAGGCGCCGGTGGCAGCAGCGCCGTGCGAGGCGCCGGCGATGGCGGGGGCGGCGTGAGGGTCGTTCTCGTCGGCGGCCTCCTCGTACTCCTCACCCTCCTCCTCGATGGAGCTTCCGTCCTCCTCGTCCTCCTCGTCCTCCTCCTCGGAGCGGTAGCCGGCGGCACGGACGGCGGCGGGCACGATGCCGGAGCGGTCCATCTGCTCCGAGGTGGTGAGGTAGACCTTGGAGAGCTGCTTGACGTCGTTCCACCACTCCATCATCTCCTCGTGGCTGCGAGCGCGGAAGGTGTACGCGTGCTCGCGGCCCATGCCGAGGCTGGCGAGACCCTTGGAGGGCACGGCCGACTGGTTGCCCGTGACCTTGCGGCCCTCGATGTGGAACTTGTGGCTCTTGGCGGCCATGGTGGAGGGAGGGCCGAGCGTGCACTCGGGCAGGAAGAGCGAGAGTTCGGGCTGCGGGTGCTTGGTGGGGTCCGAGGAGCCGTGCTCGTGGAGGTAGCCGGCGGGGGTGAGGATGTAGAACGACTCCTTGTAGGTCTTGGTGAAGCGCTTCTTGCGCTCGAGGATGCCCTGGTGGACGGGGATGACCGAGGGGTCGTCCTTGCCGGGGTAGTCGATGGTCTCGGGGTTGCGGAGAGGCGTGTCGGGGTCGAGGAGGTGGTCGGAGCGGGCGGCAAAGGCGATCCACTCGGAGTTGGGCTGGAGGGAGCGCATCTGGACGCCGAGGCTGAGCCAGGTGTCCTGGACCTGGGCCGACATGCGGCCGGACCACTCGTCGAAGGTCTGCCAAGCGCTCTGGATGCTGCGGACGATGCCCTCCTCAAAGTGGGCCGAGTTCTGCTGCATGATGATGATCGACTTCTGCAGGGCGTTCTCCTCGTTGACCTGGCGCTGGAGCTGGCGGAAGACCTGCTGGTTGGCAGCGAAGGGGTCCTCGCGGGCGGTGACGCTCATGGGGGTGTTCTTGAGCAGGGTGATGGAGCGTGCGAGCTCGGTGATCATCTTGGTGGACATCTCGCGCTCCTTGGCGACCGAGTTGGCGAGCTTGCCCGTGTCCTGCTGGACATTCTTGATGTGCGCCTTGATCTCGGAGCGGAGCTTCTGGAGGTGCTGGACGATGGAGCCCTCGACGGTCTTGGCGAGATTGGCGTGGTGGTCGGCGATGACGCGGGTCTTGTCGCGGATGCCGTAGTAGATGTCCTGGATACCGTCCTCGCCGAGGAACTGGTTGCCCTCGCGGAAGGGGACCTGGATGACACCGCCGAGCTTGGTGAGCTCCTTGGCGGTGTTGTACTCGATGTCGGCGATGCCCTCAAAGTAGCTGATGAGCTGCTTGGTGATGTGCTTCCAGCCTGAGGAGTGGGTGAAGACGTTGTCAGTGATGCGTTCTTCAGCAAAAGCCAAACCTGCTCGCGACCACCTCGTACAAAGTGGATGGGAAGCGAGCCAAGAGCACTGTTGAGCGGAGAATGTACTTACCAGTGAAGCGCTCGATGAGAATGTCGGAAGGACGAAGCTCGTGAGGGCCGGTGTTCTTCTTGATGAGGGAAGCGTTGCGGCTGGCAACGGTGGACTTCCTGCTGACCGAGGTTGCCCTGGTAACGGTGGATTGTGCGTCGGCCATGGCGGATGTGGTGACGTCGAGGGACGAGAGTAGAAAAGATTAGTTGGAGGAACGGCTTGGTGGCGAGCGGAGAGTAAGCCTGAATATAAGGATGTGATCGTTCAGGATGATGGTGATGGTGAGGAGGGAAGGATGACGGATGGAGACGGCCGCTCTGAATAAAACCAATGGACGGGGACGACGATACGGATGGATGGGCGGGCGCAAGGACAGAGGAAAGCGATGAGAAAGCGACGCCAAAAGCAAGGCGGATCAAGTGCCGCTTGGACGGAGAGTGACGTAACTCGTGCTTTTGGCGCCGCGACCGATGGAAAGGTGGAATCGCGGTGAGTCGCCATGTTCCTCCACCTTTGTCGTGGCGCACTGGCCGCGTCTCTGTCTCTGGTCTCTCTCATCACGGCGACACGGCAGCAGCAGCAGCAGCAGCAGCAGCACAACGGAAGCTGGAATGCCGAACAAAGCGAAAAGAGAGAGAGAGAGAGTCTGGAAGCGATGACGATTACACTCAGAAGGGCACGGACGCCCAGCTCCGATTTCTCTTGATTTCACCAGTTTCTATTTTCTCACTTGGACCGCATCTGAGCAGTGTCGAGTGATGGCGAGCCAATGTCAACGTGCAGCTCGAGTGGATCACATCCGCACACTGCTCAATCACCGCGGCTTTCTGGCTCTCATTGCAGCCCTTTGCTCTGTCTAGACCACACTGCACATTTTGACCCGTTTGCTTGCTTGTCGATCAGATTCGCGGCAGGCAGATCGCTGCTCCTCAGGAAAGAGAGCGTCTTGGTCCAAAGTCGCCGTCCATTCCTCCTTGTCCTCGAATGCGAAACGCAAAGCGCAAACCCTTTTTTGTCTGTCGATCCTTTCCACTTATCGCACAGTCCGGGGTTGTTCTTCAGCGTTGCTTGTTATGCAGCACTGGCGAGCCTTGTGCGTCCGCAAGCTTCATCATGTCGATACCAAGAATAGCCGCCAAGCCCTCGTGCAGCAGCTGTGTTTGCTCGAAATAGCGAGCATACAGTAGCGTCAGTTGAGCAAGCACCTTGACAGACGAGGGACTGTTGTGAAGAGAGAGCGAGGGGCTGTGCCGTGACGTAGCTTGGCATGCGCTCGGGAGCACTCGCCTTCCGTGCAGCAGGAATGCCTATTTTTGGTGATCAAGTCTCTGCGTTGGCGTGCGAGTTGTGCTGGCCGCCGCCTCGGCTCGAGCCAACTTCGGCCTAAGAAGCTGTGTTGCAGATCATCCCGCTCGCTTATACCTGAGAATCAACGATGCACTCCCTTTCGTGCGGGCCGGTGACAGCGGTGAAACCCTTTTCAGTGTGATCTACAGCATCAGCTCCCCTCTATCTTACGGCCGTAACAGTGTCGTCGTCGGCGCTGCTTTTCCATTTTTGAGGTGAATTTCGCGTCCATCTTTTTTTGAAGGCGTTTCTCCAACGACCTTTTCGCCATTTTTCTATTTCTATGTCTGTGGGCCAAGCCTGCTGGCAAGCGGTCGCTCTTCACCTTACTGCAGTTCGCAGTGCAAAGCGGTCAACAAAGACAGGGCCGGCAGCTCCCAGACACTCTGCTGCTCCTATACTCGCATTCACAATCCCGAATAACACCAACAGTGTTGATGGAAAAGTCGATTCCGTCGTCTGAATGCTAGTCAAAACTGCACGCGTCGCGTAAAGAGGCGTGCCCACTTTGAAGAAAAGCAACACTTGGACCTCTTGGTGTGATTTTTCAAGATTCGGGCTGAGTCGAACTCGACACTTTTGTCACTTTCTGGAAGAGCACATTCTCTCCTCCTCCTCATCGGAAGCCACTCCGAGGCGCAGTCAGCCGTCCGATCATCGATCACCATCCTCATCACCTTGATGATCTCAATAGCAGCAGCGGCAACAGAACCGCTCCGACGATCATGAATCCCAACGCTGAACCATCCGCTCAGCCCAAACCAGCTCGGCCAAGAGGCACGCTCGGTCTCAAACGTGCCGTCCCCTCTGCCATCGCCAGTGCATCCTTCGCTTCGCCATCTCGAGCCCGTCTCGAATCTGTCGTCGACACCGTCACCCCATCCAAAAGGGCAAGACTCGTTCTTCCAACCCAAGACCTCGGCGACGACGATCAATCCGAACCACTACCCACCGCCACCGTCGGCGGTAACGACACTCCACCTTCGCATGCATTCTTGCTCGGTCGCAAATCATCCTCCAATCATGCTTCCTCTGCCTCAGCCACGCACGCCACCGAGAATGCTGCCTCGGGTCCATCCACTCGACATGGCCCCTTCTATCTATGCACATGGAGAAAGCCGCAGGCGAAAAAGCACAAGACATGGGACGGCGATGCTATCCTCGTCGTCAAGGATGGAGGCGAGCGTTGCGCTCTCATCTGCTCCGAAACCGGCAAAGAGCTCGTCACATCGGCTCGCTTCGCATTCAATCGTCTCTCGTCCGGCGACGAACTCGCTCTCGGTGGCAAAGAGGTTGAAATCGACCGCGAGATCGACCACGCCGAGTATCGTCAAATCATCCCAGTCATCCGCGGCGAACTCTCGCCCATCAAAAAGGGGCCTCCACCCACCGCCATACGCACCCCAAAGCCCTTTGTAGCGCCCATCAAACGATCAGCCATCAAGCCCGTCGACATCAATCAGCTTGCACCCGCAAGAGCAGAGACCTTCTACGGCAAGCCCGCTCCAAAGCCGATCCGCAAACATCTCGACGACGACGACTCGCCTGCTTCACGCTCTGCAAGCCCATCCTCCCATGTCAGTGGGCTCGTCAACCCGGGCCAGGGCAAGAAGGCGCATCCTCGATTCGATCCCAACGAACCAGGTGCCATCGTCATGAAGCGTCCGGACGAGAGCCACCAGAGGCGATACAATCCCAAGGGCCGTCCCATCGTCGACGTCGTGCTCGATCCACAGCTCACCAAAGCACTCCGCCCTCACCAGGTCGAGGGTGTCAAGTTCCTCTACGAGCGCGTCATGGGCATGCATGCCGACGGCGAAAAGGGTCAAGGCGCCATCCTAGCAGACGAGATGGGTCTCGGCAAGACGCTACAGACCATCGCCCTCGTCTTGACCCTCATGAAGCAGTCGTGCTACTACACCTCCAAATCCTGCACCATCGAGCGCACCATGATCGTCTGCCCGCTCACCCTCGTCAAGAACTGGAAGCGCGAGTTCAACAAGTGGATCGGCACCAACTCGCTCAAAGTGCTCTGCATCGACGACGGTCGCGGCCGCGACGATGTCGAGCGCTTCGTCCGCTCCAAGGCCTACCACGTCCTCGTCATCGGCTACGAAAAGCTCAGAAGCTGCATCGACATTGTCAAGACCGCCCAACCGCCCATCGACCTCATCGTATGCGACGAGGGCCACAGGCTCAAATCCAAAGATGCCCAGACCACCCAGATGTTTGCTGAGCTCTCGACCAAACGCAAGATCATCCTCTCTGGCACGCCCATCCAGAACAACCTCTCGGAGCTCTACGCCATGATCGACTTTGTCGTCCCAGGCTTGCTCGTCAACCCGGAAGCGTTCAAGACCATGTTTGAAGAGCCTATCCTGCGCTCGCGTGCAAAGCACTGCTCGAAGCAGACCAAAGCCACCGGCCAGGCCCGCCTCAACGCGCTCATGACCATCACCAAGGACGTCATCCTGCGTCGCACCGCCGACATCCTCACCAAGTTCCTGCCGCCCAAGAAGGAGATGGTGCTCTTCTGCAGCCCGAGCCAGGAACAGATCCGCATCTACCAGTCCATTTTGGGCTCGAGCGACGTGCGCTCGCTGCTGCGTGGCGACGCTGGCAACGGTCTACTCCAGATCGGCGTGCTGCGAAAGCTGTGCAACACGCCAGAGCTGCTGCTCAAGGACACGGAATCGAGTGCAGACAGCGCCACCAAGGCGCTCGTCGGCGACTTGACGCGCTTCTTCCCGCCCAACTTTGTGCGCAACGAGGCGCGCTTTAGCGGAAAGCTCACGTGCGTCATGAACCTGCTCCAGACGGTGAGAGCGCAGACGGACGACAAGGTGGTGCTGGTTTCCAATTTCACCAGCACGCTCGACATTGTCGAAGCCATGATGCGCAAGAAACGCTATCCGTATTTGCGGCTCGACGGCAAGACGCCGCAGGACGAGAGGATGTTGATGGTCAACCAGTTCAACCGCGAAGGCGCCGACAACTCGTTCGTCTTTCTTCTCTCGGCGAAAAGCGGCGGCGTGGGTCTCAACCTGATCGGCGCCAACCGACTCGTGCTGATCGACTCGGACTGGAACCCGTCGACGGACCTGCAGGCCATGGCACGCATTCATCGAGACGGACAGAGGAAGCCGTGCTACATCTACCGGCTGCTGCTCTCGGGCACCATGGATGAAAAGATCTACCAGCGACAGATCTCGAAGCTCGGATTGTCGGACTCGCTCATGAACGCAGAGAAAAAGTCGGCGTCCGACACGTTTTCGCAAGAGGAGCTACGCGACATTTTTACGCTGCATCTCGACTCGACGTGCATCAGCCACCGACAGCTGCTGTGCGACTGCGACGGCAAGGGCGGCAGCGCGAATTCGAATGGACCTGGTCAGCCAGGATCGAGTGCGTGGGCCGACAGCCAGATTTCGATCAAGAGCAGCGAAGAGGAGGAAGAGCTGCCTAGATTCGTGGCTGCATCGCAACACGTGGTGGATCGGGCGGCGCAGGACCGGCTGGAGCGACGCAAAAAGCTGCTGGCGCTGTACAAGTGGGCGCACTACGACTGCGTGCAGCATCCCGATGGGTTTGTCGAGGACGAGATTGTGGCCGACATGATCCGCAGTGCTCCTAAGGGAGTCAAGTCTCTGGAAGGTCGACCGAAAGGCATCAAGACGGAGACGGACGACGAGTGGAGTAGCGATATGAAGCAGCGAGGTGACGATCTGTTCTTCTCACAGGGCACGGATGAGGTCGAAGAAGATGTGGACGGGGCAGCGGAGTTTGGGATCGAACAGGATGACTTCCGCATGGACGCTGTTGCGGCGGGTAGGGTGTTGTTCGTGTTTGCAAAGAACTCGGACCGGACCACCGACAAAGCCGCTTCGCCGAGGGAGACGACTCCGCCTCCCGCACTCGACTAAGGAATCACAAACGCATTGCTGATCATCCTCCCTACAATGCATGATTTGTTGCTGAAAAGGCCAAAGTGATGACTACTGAGGAGGCGGGTAGAGGCACCGACCCTCCATGCCGCCATCGACCTGCAGATTGACGCCCGTGACGTGGCCGCTGAGCGTGGGACTGGACAGCACGAGCACCTGCCGCGCGATGTCTGCGGGCATGGCCACCTTCTGGAGCGGTGTGCTGGCCAGGGCCCTCGCCCTCACCTTGTCGTCCTTGATGGTCTCCTCGGCGAGCGGAGTGTATACCCAGCCGGGGTTGACCGAGTTGACTCTGGCGCGCGGGGCGATGCGCACGATCTCGTTCTTGAGCGTCGGCACGAGGCCGTACATGAGCGCGGACTTTGTCGACGCATAGTCGCCATGGTCGTGCTCGCCGAACTTGCCGGCTGTGCTGCCGATGAAGCAGATCGACGCCGGGTCGGTGATGCTGGCCGGTTTGTCCTTGAGGTTGGACAGGAAGGCGCGGACGAGGAGGAAGGCGCCGTCGAGGTTGACCGCGTGCGTGTTGCGCCACTGCGGCAGCGTCATATCGGCAAGCGCGACGGGCTGGACGGGCCAGATACCGTGGTTGACGACGAGCACCTGCACGGGGACGCCCTGCTCGGCTTGGGCGTGCGCGAACAGGCGCTCGATGTCCGCCTCGCTGGTGACGTCGGCTTGGAGCGCAACGAGCCCGGGCGTGCTGGACAGCTCTCGAGGCGTGGTGTTGTAGTGCGCGGTCACTTTGGCGCCTGCTGCGAGGAACGTCTTGGCCGTCTCGAAGCCGATACCTGCAAGATGCGGAGCAGAAGAGCGAGAGCAAGTTAGCACCGAGGCACGACGAGCATGTGCATAGCCGATGTTGCAACGTACCACCTGAGGCACCGGACACGAGCACGTGTACGCCAGCGAGGCCAAAGTCGAGTGGGTTGGATGATGTGCTTGTCGACATGGTCAAGCGTGGGCTGCTGTATTCGAGATGGAATGAACACAAGCAAGCAAGGAATGGCGTACCAAAGCCGGTCGAACGAGATAGGCAAGACCAACACTCTGAAGATCGCCTTGTTTGCCGTTCTTCGTGACCAACACAGATTTATTCGCACGTGTTAAATCATCGGATAATTGATTGCCGTCGTGGCCGGTCACGCGCTCAAACGCTCTTTCTCCGCAAGCGGCAATTCTTTCAAAAGATGGACCGAGCAACGACGCAGCCGGCAGAAAAGCAGTCGCCAAATCCAGAGCCAAAAAAAAAAAAAGTCGCGATTTCGACGTGCTTTCACGGCCAAATGAAATCGCATTTGGTCGCCAAACAGATCGCTTTGCCCTCAACCACCACTGCACATCCTCGCATCACTCCACTGCAACACATCGTGCAGGCAGGCGCACACTCCCGTCGTCGCAATGCCGTCGGTGCAGGAGCTCAAGAGCAAAAACGCACGCGCCGTGCACGAAAAGCATCTCGACCTCGTCGCAAAGTACCAGTCCAACTTCAGCGCCGTCGAGCAGCTCCAAAAGCTCGCAAAGCAACAGATCCTGGACGATGCAGCTTCGCAACTCGACCTGAACGAAGAGGGCAAGGCTCGCGTGCTTGGCTATCTCGGCGACTTTGCCAACCTCTTCCGATTCTACAGGCGATCGCGGTACGATGAGCAGCAGGCGCTCGCCCTGCTCAATGCTACTGTCCTCTGGCGTATGAGGACCGACCTGGACTTGCTGTCTCTGTCTTCGCTGAATCCGCTCTACGTCACACCGCCGCCGCCCAACCCGCCGCTGTTCTGGGTCAACAGCAACTTCATCGACTTGTACGGACGCCCGTGCGGCATCATCAACCTGCGCAGCGTCGAACGCACCGCCGAGAACACGCTCGACCAGCTCAAGGAGTACATTGTCGCCTGCATGGAGATCATGCGCAGATACGTCGCCGACCTGTACCGCACCAGCATCGACAGCTCCACCCACCCCGACACGCAGCCAGAGACCGTCCTGCAGGCGTCGATTGCCGTCGACCTCGCCTCGAGCGGTATGGCGAATCTCGAGCTCGAGCTCTTGCCGTTCCTGTTGGATCTGCTCAAGAACCATGTGCCTGGCATGGTGGGTGCTGTGTACATCCTCAACTACGGCTGGATCCACGCCGGCATGTGGGCGGTCATCAAGCGCGTCCTGCCGCAGCAGGCGCTCGCCAAGATCTTTTTCCCGTCGCACGACGAGCTCACGGAGCATTTCGACCCGGCCAACATCCCGGCGTGCTACGGCGGACAGCTCGACGTCGCGGTTGAAAGCTCGACCAACGATGTGCTGCGCAAGTACGGCCGTCCCAGGCGTGCCTCTGTGGCTGCCTCGGCCGCATCCTCTCCCCCGCACAGCCCGGGCGTACCCCGTCGCATGAGCCGCACCAACTCGTACGAGAGCATCTACGAGGTGTTCTACAGCGCCGACTCGACACCCTGGGCCAGTCGGCCCATCACGCCGCGACACAGCGAGCCGTCGACACCGCGTGGCAACGGCACGGACCACAACGCGGCTGCTGGTCTCAAGATGACGCCCAGTGCGGCACGCAAGCTCAAGCACCTCCAGATGTCGCGCGGCGATCTGGCGAGTGCAGCGGAGAACGCGCAATCGGCAGGCTGGTCGCGGTCAGGCTCGGAGCCGCGCATCGTGGATGGCAGGGCGGTGGGGCTGAGTGTCAGTGTGGGTGCGTCGCCGTTTGTCACGCCGAGTGCGACGCCTGCGGGGCCGCTGAGTCCCAAGGTGGCCAGGGCGCGGAATGCGGAGCGACATGTGCGGTTTTCGGCGCGCGATCGGTCGGTGTCGCCGCAGAGACGCGTGGGCGCTACGAGCAATTTTACGCTGTACTTGCCGCACGAGGACGACGAGGCGGTGCTGCCGTCCGAGAGCGAGGAGTCTGACGCCAGTGGCAAAGACGGCGAGCTGGCGCCTGCGGCCACCGGGGCTGCGGCTGGCGGCGGAGGCCTGCTCAACCGTCTGCGCCGATTCTCCGAGACGCGCTTCGCAGCCAAAGATGCCGATGCGTCAGAAGCCAAACCGGACGCAGGCGACGGCACCATCATGTACATCGAGCCGTCGTCCCCCCGGCTGCAGGTGGAGCACCTCGACGAGCCGCCGCTGCAGCACGTGGCGCACCCGCTGCTCTCGCACCGCACGCGCCGCTCGGCGCGCGACGGCCTCGTCTCGCCGTACAACGCCAACAACCCGTTCTTTGGCTATCCGGCCTACAACCCCACCTCGGCCGAGGCCACGTTCCGCCTCAGCCGCAGCGCCACGCCGCAGCACCTCCACTCGCGCCGCCGCAAGCGCGATCTGCTGCGCACGCTCACGTATCTGTTCGTGCTGCGCATCCTGGCGCTGCATCGCCGGTTGCGCTGGCGCATGAGCTTGGTGTGGCGCGAGGCGGCGCGCACGCTGAGTGTCGGTGCGGGCGGTAGCGGTGGTGAGGGTGGAGAGGACGAGTTTTGGAGGAATTTGGATGCGAGGCGCTTGAGTGCGCTGCAGGAGGAGGAGGAGGGGCGGAGGGGCAGCAAGGGGAGGGGGCGCGGGGACACGCCGTTGGGGAGGGCGGCGCGGAAGCTGGTCGGGGCTGCGGTGCTCGTGATGCTGCTGCGGCCCGAGTGGCGGCACAGGGCGGTGGTGCAGGTGTATGCGATGTTTGGCGGGGCCAGAGGCGAGGAGGGTGTGGATTGGGACGAGTGGGTGAGGAGGGGGGCTGCGCCGCCCAAGCAGGTGAGTAAGGGGGAGACGTGGAGTGGTCTGCATGTGCGACGACGGCTGGGGCTGCTCAAGCACGAGGCTGGGCCGAACGTGGCTGCTGCTCCTCCCAAGACGGCTGCTGCTGCTGCTGGTGTCACAGGCGGTACCGGCGGCGGCAAAGGCGGCAAAGCGTCCCGAGTCAACCCACTGGCGGTGGCAGGAGGCATCGTCTCAGCCGCGTCGCTCGCCTACCTGCTCTACACGTACCTCTCCACCCCCACCAAAAACGACGACGACGACGACACCGCCCGTCGGCCATCCAGCACCGCCACCAAACCCTCTGCTACAACTCCGCGCCCGAGCCTCTCGCTCACGCTCTCGCCCACCTTCGCGCGCACCGACCCTGCGGCCATCGCCGGGCTGCGCACGCTGCTCACCGCGATCGCGCCGCTCTTTGTCGTGCACCTCATCGCGCCCGGCTGCGAAGCCGACGAGCTGAGCACGTCGATCGCGTCGCTCGCGGCAGCGCTCGGTGCAATCGCCGACTTTGACGCGCGCCGGATCCTAGAGTATACGCAGCCTGCGGGGCGGTTTGCGCTCGCGCGCGCGTTGGCGTGCGACTGCCACGTCGAGCTCGCGCTGCCCGGGTCCGAGGATGCGGGTACGGTGGTCGAGCTGGGCAAGATAAGGCGGAGTTGTGGGTTGGTGGTGTTTGCGTCGTTCGCGGGCGGGGGTGGCGGGGTGTTGGGCGAGTTGCGGCGCATGGGCGAGGTGGAGGGCCGGGGCGCGCCGAGCGGGATGCGTGCGTTTGAGTTGGGTGGCGAGGCGCGGTGGGAGGAGCTGGCGCGGCGGTTGACTAAGTTGAGGGCCGGCTGGAGGTGAACGAGGTGGCACGTGGGGGAGAATCGAATGTGCATTGCATGTCAGAGTGAAACGAGTGTGTGCGTGTGTCTAGACGGGACAGGAAGATGCGTCGTGAGGGAGAAATTATCGGGGCATGAGGAGCGAGGTCATGGGAAAGGGTATCGTTCGTGTCGTTACACATCATCCGTTCGCAAGAACTTGGATCAGTGGTGGTCCATCTGCCGACCATCCGCCGCAGCAGTCGCAGGAGGAGGCGGAGGAGGAGGCAGCCAGTACGCCTCGGCCGCATGCAAGCTGGGATGCAGCTGCTCGTGCTGGTGCGCCAACACGTCGTGTTTGGCGAGCTCGAGCCTGAGCCGCGCCTGCGCGTCCGCCGCGCGAGGCGGACCGGGCGACGGCGTCCTTGGCACGCCCTCGATCGAATCTAACGAAAAGCTCGCCTCGCCCGCCACTGCCGCTGTGCCGCCAGCGCCGTGCGACCAAGACGACGAGCTCGAGAGGTCCGAGAGATCGAACTGGCCGAACGACCAGGTGTCGAGCCCGAGCGCGTTCGGCTCGAACACCTGCGCGGGCTGCATCGGCATCCCCAGCGATGCGTCGTACCCGAAGCTGGCTGCACCAGGACCAGCGGGGGCAGCAGGAGCAGGCGGAGGGGGTGGGGCGGCGTAGTAGAATCCTGCGTGCGGAGGCGGTGCGGCAGCGAGGTCGTGTGCGAAGCTCGGGTCGATCGACGAGGTGGCGGTGAGCGGGGTCACGAGGCCGTTGACTTCGGTGAAGTAGGGCGCCGAGGGCGGCCAGGGCGACGTGTCTGCCGAGCAGCAGCTGCCCGCCGCGCCCGCTGCGCCCGCTGTGCCGGCGTCGAGTGTAGAGCGGTCGAACGAGGGTGCGGCGGAGAACGAGTGCGAGCGTGCCATTCCCGCTGCTGCGGATCCACTGGGAAGAGCTGGAGTAGGAGCCATGAGGCCGAGGCCGTACAGCTGCTGTTGCTGGTGCTGATGGTGGTGGGTGGAGTGGGTGGTGGCGAAGCTGTTGCGTGCCTTTGCGCGGGTGGGGTGGTGCGGTTTGGGTGCGACTTCGGTGGTAGTTGCGATGCTGCGTCTCTTGTGCACCACGCTCGAGGTTGAGCTCGACTTGACCATCGCGGCGCTTCTCTTGCGCTTGTCGCCCGCTGCAGCCTCGGGCGTGGCACTGCGCGCGATCTGGCGCCCCTGGCTCGTCGGCTCGCTGCCCTCCCTACACCACCCATCCAGCGTGCTCACGCCCACCCTCACCTCCCTATCCTCCCCTCCCTCTCCCCCCTCCCTTAGTCTCTCCTCCTCGCGCGCAATCCGATACACATCCATCAGCAGACTCACCTTGTCCGCCTTGATGAGCGCCACCACCTCGGCGGTGGCCAGCTGCAGCCGCGCCACCTTGACCCGGGGACTGCGCAAGATCGTCAGCAGCAGCGCGTGCCGCTCGGGCTTCATCAGGTGGTCCGGCTCCTTGTGGCGCACGCCGGCGGGCCACCAGTCCGGTTTGCCCGCCTCGCCCTTATTGTACGGGCACCGCATCTGCTTTTTGGGCTCGATGATCTTGATCCACGCCTTGGCGACGGTCTTGCATACGCCTTGCTGGAGCTGGCCGAAGCGGAGTTCGAGGAAGGCGGTGCGTGCGGCCTGGTTGGCGAGCGTGATTTCGACGGTGGGTGGCGTGGCGAGCGGAGGCAGTGTGGGCGTGGACAGCGAGGGGCGTGGGGCGAGCGGGGTGGATGCTCGCGGTGGCTCGTCGGTGAAGGTGGTGGGGAAGAGGGGTGCGGATTTGGGCGCGGCGAACGCGTCGTCTGCTGCGGTAGTGGCGTTGGTGGACCAGGGCGCTCGAGAGCGCAGGAAGTGCTGGTTGGCAATAGCCGTGTTCAACGGCGCCAGTGGTCCCCTCTTCCCTTTCCTCCCCTCTCCATCCCCCTCCTTGATCTCATCCAAAAACACATTCACGTCGTCACCCTCCTCGTCGCCCTCCTCCTCGTCGCCCTCCTCCTCGGAATCCTCAAACACCTTGACATCACCGCCACTCCCACCTCCGGCACTCTTGACCAGCTGCTTGGCCTCGTCGGCAATACCACCTTGCACAAACCACGCATCGAGCCGGCTCTGGAGCGCGTCGCTCGCATACGTCTCGACGTCGCCGCGCGCAGACACCCACATGATGGCAAAGTGCGAGCCATTGATGTAGGCGGCCTTGCCGAGCGCACGGAGCACCTGGTCGCGCTTGTTCTTGTAGTGGCGGTGCTGGCGCGAGGGCGAGCTGTACGGCTCTACGCGGACGGGGATGCGTGGCATTGTGCGTGAAGGAGGGTGGCTGTGGTGTCGTCGTGAAGAAGGTGCGATTGAGAAAAGGGTGGGCTATTGCATCAGGCTATCGTTGCACTGAGGGTTGGAGCTGCGTCGCTGGTTGTGATGGTGATGGTGCAGAGCTGGCACAGCTGTCGTCACTCGATGCCTGTCGAAGATGATATGGATGCAATGCTGGATAAGTTTATCTCGAGATCGAGATGTGAGTGGTAGACGAAACGCAGATGATGGTCAAGAACGAAGCCTCACCATCAAAAGCTGCTTCAAACCACACCAACACGACACCAACACACACACCCTCTCTCGGATCCCCCACCTCCCACTCCCAAAGCCAGTCGCTGCACGACGCAGATCATCGCAAAGCCGCGCTCGCAAGCGAGAGTCCAACACTGCCCCAACCGAGACTCGCAGATCAAAACAACATGAGCAGCAGCGCGGCAGTTGCCCAAAATGCGTACAGGAATGAAAGGGGAGAGCCGACCCGCCGGGTGCAGTCACTGCTGGAATGTGCATAGACTGTGTCGAGGAGTGCAGGGTGCTTGTGGTATGCCATGCACTGCCGTGGGGGGGGCGAAGCGGTACTTGACAGCCGCCCAGCGTGAAAATGTGGCGCGCGCGTGCTGCGTATGCGCTCTGCATTCTTGCGAGATTTTTCGGTTGGAAATCGAAGCATTCCTCTGCGATGGCAGGGGAAAATTCGCCTCTCTCGCACAAGTTTCCCGCTTGCCGTTTGTCGCTGCTTGCTGTTGGGTGAGCAAGTGTCGTGACCAGCATGAGCTCAGAGAGGAAAGAGCAGAAGGGCAAGGTGTGTGTGAGTGAAAGAGAGCATGGTTCGAACGACGGCGCGTGGCAGCTGAGAGGGCAAAGGGGCTGTATACCACATTCCACGCACACAAAAGCGAGCTTTGATTCTGCAACTCTGGCGTCACTGCCTTGAGCCGCACGCCATCGCATCGCATATCGGGCGCATCAGCAGCCCATCGTCCCGATGCTTGTACAAAGTGCATTGCCGCCCCCGCTGCTCGAACTCAACACACCACCTCGTCGGCAACCAGCACAGCCTCGAGAAAGATGCGAACAGAGATGAGTTGGAGTACAAATACAGTGATGATGCGAAAAAGGATGCGAGTGAAAGAAAAGGGGCTACTTGCTCGTCGAATCGGCCATCTTGCACGCGACGATCTTGACCTTGTCGACATCCAGGATCTCGGCATTGTCGAGCTTGAGCGTCGCATTGCGCACGCGGAACGTCCACACTTCCTCGCACAGTCGGTAGTCCTTGAGGTGGCCCTGTTCGCACAACGAAGCACAAAAATCAGTATGCCTGAAACTGGGGTGCAGGGTGGGTAGTGGGTCACGCAAACACACCTTGAGCTGGGACTTGGCCTTGACGTTCTTGCCGAGGTTGGTGGCGATGGCCTTGTCGAATTCATTGAGCACCCTCATCGCGAGGACGGGGTTGATGTGGCCCGACTGGATGAGCTCGTCGAGCGCGTCGGTGAGCTGCATTCCGATGCTAGAGTCGCAACAACACAGAGTCAGTGCTGCTGCTGAACTACATGGTGCAGATGCGAACAACTTACGAAGAGCGTCGGTACAGCTCGTAGTAGAGCTGCTTGTTGGTGCTGGTCGACGCCATGCTGTGCGCTCTTTGCCGCCGAGTGTCGACGATGTGCGAGTTGCCCCTGTTCGAAGGAAGCAGCGATGGAGGTAGGGTGGTGGAGGGGAGGTGAGCGAGTATGCGATTCAAAGGGATGGTCATTGGAGGTGAAACGATTGACTGCGAAGCGCGCGTGTGTTGGTTGTTGGCGCAACTCAGCTTTCTCATAATTTCCCGGCCGGCTGCAAAACGCGCACCTCCACACTTTTCTAATTTTTGGCGGAGAAAGAAAGAACAGCAGTTTGACAGCGCTTCTGCGGTGCGAGCGCACGGACAACGCAGCGAGCAGCATCTTATCTGACGCTAGGCGGATGTCTGACGTCGTTGACGATAACCACCACCACCAGCAAATTCAATCTCAACCCCGCACATCCACCATGGTCTCAGCACTGATCCTCATCGCAGAGGGCACCGAGGAAGCCGAATACACCATCACGTACGACGTGCTCGTGCGCGCGTCCATCAGCGTCACGTCCGCGCTCGTCGGCTCCTCATCCACCTCCAGCACCCCGGAGACCCCGCACTCAGCCGCATACGTAACCTGCTCGCGCGGCGTCAAGATCGTACCCGACGTGCGGCTCCCTGACCTGGCGGGCGGCAAGGCGCTGCAGTACGACGCGATCATCGTGCCTGGTGGCGCGAAGGGCGCCGAGACGATCGGTGCGAATCCGGACGTGCAGCAGCTGCTGGCGGCCGCGTATGGGGCGGGCAAGGTGGTCGCGGCGATCTGTGCGGGCAGTCTCGCGCTGAAGCATGCGGGTGTGGGGAAGGATGCGGCTGTGACGAGTCATCCCAGTGTCAAGGCCGAGCTCGACAAAGGTATGTCCCCAACACCACAAGTGAGCGTAGTTGTGCATACAGTGCGCAAGACTGATGATAAATTCTATTTGTGGGCGTAGAGTATGCGTACAAGGAAGACCGCGTGGTGGTGTCGGGCAACATGATCACGTCGAGGGGGCCCGGAACCGCGTTCGAGTTCGCCCTCGCCATCGTCGACGCGCTCGTCGACACCGAGAAGCGCACCGAGAAGCGCACCGAGATCGTGCCGCCCATGCTCTTGCCGCCCGGCATTGCGGCTGCAGAGAGCTAGTCTGATCACGTCTAGTCGCCCCGCACACGTTGATCTCGGAATCGCAATCCGCACACATGCACTGGCTGCTGCAAAACGTCTGCGTGTGTGCATTCTGATCGACCTCACTTCTTGGCCACGTCGTCACCCCACCCATCCTCATCCTCATCCTCCTTGCCGCCCCACCCCCAGCTGTCGCCACTCGCCCTCCGACCCAACTCGGTCTGGCTGCCCAGCAGCATCCCAAACACGCCCGCTGCCCCGGGCGCCCCGCCAATCACCGGGCTCATGTGTGGGCTGCCCACCCGCACCGGCGCACTCGCACTGCTCGAGCTGCGCGACGACGACACGCTCAGCCTCCTCGCTTCCGCCTCGCCCTTCCCTGGCGAAAGCCTTTGCTCCGACGATGGGCGGCGAGCGGCACCGCCTGCAGCTGCGTACCACGGCGACGGCACGAGCGTGCTGTCCGTGGAAGCCTCGTCAAGCGTGATCTGCGGCGAGTTGCCGAGCAGCTCGTCGATGGTCATGGCGTTGCCGAGTTTGCGCTCGGCTTCACGGAGGATGTCGGACGCGTTGCTGCGTGCTTCCTTGAGGCGGCGCGCGAACATGGATGCGAAGCCGCCGCCGCTTGCTTCGTCCGCGGTATCGGGTGCGAGTTTTGGGGTCAAGCTGCTGAGTGAGCTGAGCATGGACGTGCGGCGCGCGGTCCACGTGTTGCCCGCACTGCTGTTGCTGCGGGCGGTGGGCGGCTTGGGCGGTGTCGGTGGCGCCATCTCGCCGTTGGTGCCGCTAGGGTGGGCGATGCCGTTAGCG
>LT795063.1:72638-85843 GCA_900162835.1 Sporisorium reilianum f. sp. reilianum | reverse complement strand
CGCGGCGAGCGCTGCGACACGACGCTCCCCACATCCGACCCCTCCTCCTCCAACACGCCCAACCCCCCGCCCGTCGGCCGCAGCATGCCCTCCCCCTGCCCCGCACTTGCCACCGCCTCGGGCGCCTCCGGATTCGCAATGCTCTCGAGCAGCGTATTCAGGTTGCTGAGCTGCGTCTTGATGCTGCCGGGCAGCTTTGACGAAAAATTGTTCCACGCGTCCGTCGCGGCGTCGCTCGTGCTCGACGTGCTGCTGCCATCGCGCCGGTGCGCGCCGGTGTGCGCGGGCGGCGACGTCGAGTACGCCAGCTCCTTGGTCGCCATGCGTTGCCACGTGGAGCGGAGGTGCTTGAGCTGCGTCTCTTCCGACGCGAGTTCTTCGCGCAGCTCGAAGCAGCGGCGTTCCTTTTCGGCGATGAGACGCAGCAGGTCGCGCGAGGTGCTCGAGTCGTCCGAGCTGAGGCTGAGCGTGCGCCGCGATGCGGAGCGTGGTCCGTTCTGCTGTGCAGTCATGAGGTTGCAAGACGGTGGAGTGTCAGTCGGGACGAGTTGCGCAATGCAGGACGACGAGTGGGTGGGGGGAGTGGAATTGCGACGGGCGGAGACGTACAGTCTCGAGGTCGAGTTCACTCAAAGCTGAAGCGGCCTCATGTCCAGCATCTCCCTCACAGACCGCACCCTCTGCTTGAAGCCCTCCAGCACCTGTTCCCTCTCGGCCCTTTCCGCGTGCGTCTCCCTCGTCACCTCCACCGCCGCCCCCTCCTGATGCTCCCCCTCGTGCTCCATCGCTTCGTAATCCTTCTCTGCCAACCGATCCAGCGTCGCCGCATCCAACTCGATCGCCAATCGGCTCAACTCGACCTTGGCCTGCTCCAATCTCGGATTCGCCAGCATGGGCAACGACGACGTGCTCGCACCTGCACCAGCAGTGGGCGAGCTGGTGAGCCCACGCGTGCGGGTGGGACCTCTGCGAGCGGCAGTGGGGGTGGAAGTGGAGGTGGGTGGGGAGGTGAGGAGGAGGAGCGCAGCGACTTGGCCGCGCAAGACGCCGACTTGGCGACCCAGAGTAGCACCTACCTCGTTGAACCCCTGGTCGAAGCCGAGTTGGAGCGTGCTGAGCTTGCCGGCGGTGATGCCCTCGCGATAGCCCGTCTGCAGTGCGAGCATGCGAACGAAGCAGAGAAAGTCAGTACATTGTACACTGCAACAAAAACATGCGTAGGGACGGTGGGGGAAACACGTACGTCGTTGAACAGAGCCTCTACTTTGGCCGAGTCGCGTTCGGCCATGGACCTCGCAGCGGACGACGCCGCGTCTTGATCGTTCATGAGCCAGTCGTCTGCATCGCTGTTCGCCTGGGATGCCTGGGACGGTCTACGACGAGCCGCAGCGCTGCCAGCACCTGCAGTGGCTCTGCTGATGGACCCCGTACGCGTCCTGCCCGACGCCGACGAGGTGGACGGGGCCCTGCTGAGCTGCACCTCTTCCTGTCGCAAGCTGGTGGATGGCGAAGGGATGTACGTGATACTCGATCTCTTCGACTGCCTCGGCGTCTCCGTCGAGCCTGCCGAAGCAGAAGCTGAAGTGATGGGTTGCGAGCCGAGACTGAGCGGTTTCGGGCCAGTGAACGAGGTCGTGCGTGTTGGGTCGTCGTTGCTGCCGCTGGTGGTGGCGCGGATGGGCGAGGCAGTGTCGTTCTGAAGCAAGCTGAGACGCTGCGGGAACGCCTTGCGCGAAGGGGTGCTCGATGTGGGTGTTGCAGAGGAAGTCCAATCGGATTGGTCCATCTGCGGCGTCCTGAGGTTGGACGCCTCTTGCTGCAAAGAGGGATCCATCTTTGGTCTAATTCGATGCGTGGCCAGCCAGCTAGCGAGAGTGTACGGAAAGAGTGCTGTAAGCAATGCAATACGACCGCCGGCGGCGCTGGGATAGTGATGGAGGCAGCAGAGGAAGATCGTGCAGACGGAGAAGGTTCACTTTCTGCATGTCTCGGAAAAGTCGCCTGGATTTTGGGCCCCTTTTCACAATGTTACACCGTGTCAATAGCCGATCCTCTTTCGAAAAATTTCGTTGCGGCCGAGAACATTGCAGGCAGAGTCGATCGAGGCATCGTCGCGCGCTGCCGTTGAATTTGGAGAAGCGTCCAAGCGCGGAGCGGTTCTGTTCGGAAGCGAAGCAAAGTCAGAAAACGTCGGTCGGAAGGTGGAAACCGTTGCTCGCCGCCATCGCTACTGTATTCGACGTTGGCGCTGATCGTTTCGACCGAATCACCTCCATCACCCTCCCTCCATACACTTTACCGGTTCATCATGTCGTACACAATTGCTGGTACGTAGCGCCACACCCTCTCCAACAGACACGCCTTGCAACACCAATCTGTGACGAACACTGCATGCTGACGACAATCTTGTATCTTGGTAACAACAGGTTGCAAGATCCTGAACGAGCACATTGCTCTCGCCGTGCTCGGCACGTACGGCGCTATCGCCGCCACGCAGATGGGCGGCTCCAAGGACGCCAAACCGTCCGCGGCTGGCTCGCCCGACGCCAAGGCCAACGAGCCTCCCATCAACGCTTCCAGCTCGTAAGTGCACCCGTCGCCTCGAACACACTGTAAGCAGTTGACTGACACTCTTCTCTCCCAACTTTTTCAATTGGCGACACAGCGACGAGGAGGCCTTCATCAAGCAGTTCCTCGCCGAGGCCGAGGGCAAGTCTGACCGTCTCGTTTAAAACGCGACACCCTCTTTAGAGTCGACCATTCTGCAATCACAAACAAGTTGCTTGCAGCACACATGTCCGATTCGTGCTGACTGCCCACACAGCCCAGAGATCTGGCTATCGATTTGGTGATGCTTGCCTTGCAGAACAGCTGACAACACCGCCCGAACTCGACCTCACAAAGCGCTCACACAACACACTTGCGACCAAACTTCCAACGCATCGAGACAACTTGCAAAAAAAAAATACATCCAACCATCCATCAAATCCTCGACAGGTCTCGGCCCCAGATGCCCCTCTTGATGTAATCGCCGAGCAGCAACGCCCTCGTCCTCATCGACACGCTCTCGCTCAGGTAGAACGACCTCCAGGCGTACATGGCTATCAAGCCGCCGGCAAAGCTGCCGCCCGGGATGGGCAGGTCGAACGCGGCCGCATTGCCGATGTACGCCAACGAGCCAAAGTTGCGGTACGTAAACGGCTTGTACACCTCGTCGTCGACGTCGAGCACCTCGTCGGCGGTGTGCGGGTGCATGTCGTCGCCGGCATCGCGGCGGCGCGCGAGCTTGTTGAGCTTGGCGCCCAGGTAGTGGCCCTGCTGCGCGGCGACCTGCGCCGTGGCGGGCAGCGCGGTCATCTTGTTGCCCGTCTCGATGAGCACGTTGGCGATCTCGTTGAGGTTGAGCTGGCCGTCCTTGTCCGTGTCGTACTCGTCAAACATCTCGCGCAGCTTGGTGAAGTGCTTGGACGCGATGGGGAACTTGTGGCGGATCGCGCGCGCGAACGTCTCAAACTCGTCGTACGACAGCCGGCCGTCCTTGTCCTTGTCGTAGCGCTCGACAAAGTCGTAGAGGTAGTCGATGAGGCGCGTGTCGATGGTGGACGCGTCGCCGAGTGCGTACATGGTGCCGAGGGGGGCGCCCTTGACGCGCAGGTGCGAGTCGATCTGGAGCGCCTTGAGATGCGACTGGTTGGGCAGCAGCTCGGTGACGCGCTTGGTGAACGGGCTCATCGCAATGCCCGTCGACCACAGCGTGAAGCCCGAGGGCACCTCGAGCTCGCTCACCTCGCCCGTCTTGGCGTCCTTGGTCGTATACACCACGCGGTCGGGCTCGACGCGCTTGACGCGCGCATTGACAATGACGTCGACGGCATCGCGTGCAAACTTGGCCTCGGCATACTCCGAGATCTTCTCCGAGTACGTGTTGAGGATGTGCTCGCGCGACTGGATGAGATGCACCTGCGCCTGGCTGCGCAGCACCTTGGGGAAGTAGTCGAACACGTCCTCGTTGATCATGTCCGAGATCTCGGCGGCGGTCTCGACACCCGTGGGCCCGCCGCCGCACACAACAAAGCTGAGCAGCCGCTTGCGCTCCTCTTCGGTGGTGGTGGGGAGCGAGGCGATCTCGAGGTTGTCGAGGATGTGGGTGCGGATCTTGCGTGCGTCGCCGATGGTCTTGAGGTGGAAGCAGTTTTCGAGGCCGGGCACGCCGTGCGAGTTGGTGACGCTGCCGACGGCGACGACGAGGCGGTCGTAGGGCACGTAGATGGACTTGCCCTTGGTCTCCTTGCGCTCCGAGGCGACGGGCGCGTTGCCGCAGAGCGCCTCGCCGTCCCAGTCGTCGCCGCTGATGACGTTGACCTCGAGCAGGCGTTGCTGGCCGCCCTGGTAGACGGGCTTGTCCTCGCCCATGACGACATCGGTCGCAAAGCCTTGGATGTAGTGGCCGTGTACGC
This sequence comes from Sporisorium reilianum f. sp. reilianum, assembly GCA_900162835.1. Taxonomy (NCBI): domain Eukaryota; kingdom Fungi; phylum Basidiomycota; class Ustilaginomycetes; order Ustilaginales; family Ustilaginaceae; genus Sporisorium; species Sporisorium reilianum. The sequence goes on along the minus strand of LT795063.1, from coordinate 81,386 downwards.
GCGCGAGCAGCTTGCGCAGAGGCTCGATGAGCGATCGGGGCTCGACGGTGCCGACAGCGGCCGAGGGGAGGAGCGGGTTGAAGAGGTAGTAGTTGTTGGGCGAGATCAAGGTGACGTTGTACTTTTCCGGATCGAGCGTCTTGAGCAGACCGACGGCGGCCCAGCCACCACCGACGATGACGAGCCTCTCCTTGCCGGCGAGCTTCTTGCTGATCTCGTCCTGCTCGTCCTCGGCGTAGGCGGAGAGGATGGGCAAGTTCTTGGGACCGCCCCTTTTGGGCGAGAGGGCGAGGGGGTGGAGCGGGACCTTGTCGACGTGGGCCTCGCGGTAGGTGAGCGCATCGTGGGCGAGGATGATGGCGGTGGTGGCGGTGAGACCAAAGACGATGGAACCGATGGTGTAGCCGGTGAAGCGGAGGGTCTTGGTGATGATGCCGCGCTTTTTGGGTGTAGCAGCTGCCGCGCGAGCAGCTTCATTGAGCGGCGTGGATGTCGAGAAGGCCGAGGCGCGCACGCTAGCTGGCAGCAAGGCCGAACGCGAGATGAGCGTATGCGGCGCACGGGCACCTGCTCGATAAGAGGCAGAGGCTGCTCTTGCGACGACCATGGTAGCGAGGAGGAGGGTAGGAGTCGGCCGTCGTGATCCGCGTCGTCGTTGCCGTTGCCGTTGCCGTTGCCTTGAGTGAGGATGGTGGTGGTTTGATCGCAAGAAGAAGAGCGAAAGATGACCAACTGAGCCTTTCGCAAATCGCTGTTCGCAAAGTCGTTGCTTGTCGATATCCGATTCTCGTCTGACAGGCGCATCGGCACTGGCGCCGTTCTGAGCGTGCTTCGTCACAGTCATCCTTTTGCGTGCGCTTGCCTTGATCCGCTGTCAGCAACACTCAGACACAGCAGACACACAGTCCATGTGGCGCGCTGCTGGATGACGCACGGCCGAAATTTCGAAACAAGATTTCACCGGCAGAGCCGCACGTTCGGAAGGCTGATCCGACGGCTTTTTTTTTTTTGAAATTTTGAAAGAATGTTGACGGTGTTCGATCGAACATTCTTCGCCAAAAGCACGGATCACGGCCGACACTTGGAAAAAAGGAATCGACGCGTGGAAGCTGAGTCTTTTTTTTCGAAAGAGTGGCCGAGCGCGCGCTTCTGGGCAGCCAAGGCGCGATTCGCTGGTCGAGAAGAAGTAATGCTAGACTGTTGCTTCCACTCCCCCACCATCCACTCTACAACCATGATGCGAGCAGACAACCCGGACGACGCGCTGGGCAGCTCCGCACCGCCGCACATCGAGCAGTTCCTCGCACACACCAACAAGCTCCAGCAGCGCTACCAGTCGTTTCTCGACAGCACCACGCCGTACCCCCTGCAGCGATGGGGCGCCTCGGCCGCGCTGCTGTTCCTCTTCATGCTGCGCATCGTGCTCTCGCAGGGCTGGTACATCGTGTGCTACGCGCTGTTCATCTACCTGCTCAACCTGTTTCTCGCGTTCTTGACGCCCAAGTTCGACCCGTCCTATGAGGCCGATCTCGCGGAACAGGACGTCGAGGAGGGCGAACCGGGCCTGCCCACCTCGGCGAGCGCTGCAGCAAGTGGAGGAGGTGGTGGTCTCATGAGCGGCGTGTTCGGTGGCGCGCTCAACGGGCAGTCGACCGACGACGAGTTTAGGCCCTTCATCCGCCGTCTGCCCGAATTCAAGTTCTGGCTCTCCGCAACCCAGGCCATCGTCCTCAGCATCTTGGCCACCACATCGAGCGCCTTTGACATCCCCGTCTTCTGGCCTATTCTGCTCATGTACTTCTGCATCCTCTTCGCCATCACCATGCGAAGACAGATCAAGTAAGTTCCCCGCGTCTTTCAGCTGTAGAGCGAGATAGACCCTCGTCAACTGACCATCCCTGCAACCGCACGCACACAGACACATGATCCGCCACAAATACGTCCCCTTCGATCTCGGACGCAAGACCGTCTACGGGCGCAAATAGACGCCTCTCTTCTGCCAATCACGCACCCTCGTCTTATCAGGATACATCATTTTGCCCACCAACGACATGTAAATACAATGTGCCCCAACCACAAAGCTACTCATCTTTGGGGCCTGTCGACGCTGGCGGCTGCGCTTCAAGACGCTCGAGCAGCTGCATCAGCTTGGGCCGGCCGCTCCACTGCTTGCCGCCGTTGCGCTGCTGCTCCCACTCGTCGAGCAGATCCAGGTCCACCGAGCGCGCCCCGAGCTCGAACATGCGCTGGCACGAGCCCGGTCCCACGCCGGCTTTGCTCGGCATGGCGCTCTGCATGCTCGTGTGGTGGTAGTCGGTTCTGTCTGCTCCATTCGCTTCTGCGTCGACTGGATCCTGATGCTGCTCTTTCGCTCCTTCTATGTCAGGCGGCGGCGAGAGAAACCTGGTGCCCCTCAGTTGCTCCGGGAAAAACTCCTGGTGCACCGGATGCGCGAACCGCGGCTCGTATCTATACTCCTTGCCATACCCTATGTCCTTCATCAGCTTGGTCGGCGCATTCCGGATGTGCAGCGGCACGGGGTGATTGTACGCGCCCTCGACCAGCGCCTTGGCCTTCTTCCACGCGCGGTACGATCGCGTGCTCTTCTTGGCCTCGGCCAGATACACGACGCACTGCGCCAGATTCTCGCCGCACTCGGGCAGCCCCACCACCTGGCACGCGTGGTACGTGGCCGTGGCCATCTGCAGCGCCTCGAGCGTGTCCACGTCCTCGCTCGCTGCCACGATCAGCCGTCGCGCGATGAACAGCGCGTCGTCGCCCGAGCACACCATGCGCGCGAGCCAGTACAGCGCCGCGTCCGGATCCGAACCGCGGATCGACTTGTGCAGCGCGCTGATCGTGTCGTAGTGCATGTCGCCCGTGCGGTCGTACTGGAGCGCCGTGCGTTTGAGCGCCGTCTTGAGCCGTGCCAGGTTGTCGGCCGAGCTGAGTGTCGCGTCGGTGGTGGAGAGGGCGAGTTCGAGCGCGCCCAGTGCAGTGCGTGCGTCTCCGTCGGCCATATTGGCGATCCAGCGCATCAGGTCCTCGTCGATGTGGCTTGCGATGGAAGCGCTGTCGGCAAGCTCGTGCTGTTCTTGCTCCACGCATTTGAGAGCGTTGCGCAGCACCTGGCAGCACTCGTCGACGCTGAGTTTCGTAAGCACAAACACGCGCATCCTCGAGATGAGCGCGCTCTGCAGTCGAAACGATGGATTCTCGGTGGTTGCAGCGACGAGCACGATCTGGCCCTTCTCGACGGCGGGCAAGAAGACGTCCTGCTGAGCACGGCTGAAGCGCTGGATCTCGTCGATGAACAGCAGTGTTCTCTGACCTGTGAGTTGGAGTCGATGGAGCGCCTCGTCCATGATTTTCTTGACGTCAGCTGTGCCCGAGTTGGTTGCCGAGATCTCGACGAATCGATGCGGTGGTGGGCCTTGTGAGGACGAGGCTGATGCAGGGGAGGCCGACTTGGCCAGCAGACGCACCAAGGTGGTCTTGCCCGTTCCCGGTGGCCCCCAGAGGATCATGGAAGGGATCTTGCCTTGACGAAGCAGCATCTTGAGTGGACCGTTGACGACGTCGCTCTGGCCCACGTAGTCTTGGAGCGTCTGGGGTCGCATCCTCTCTGCAAACGGTTTGGCTGCGTCGATGCGGCTGCGTGAGGTCGAGGTGGCGGGTGGTGGCGGCTGGTTTGCATGGCTGTAGCCGTCGGTTGTTGTGCCGTTGGTGACGCCATTGCTATTGATGTTGGGATTCGGTTCCGGTTTGATGCGCTTGCCCGTGCCATCGTTCGCAGATGCCACGCCGTTGGCTGGGTGCGGTTGGGAGGGGAGCTCGTCCGATTGCCGTTTCAAGCCTCGAGGTGATGGCAGTGTGTCCGATGTGCGACCAGTGAAGATACCGCTCCATTGTTCAGACTTGACCGGCTGCTCGCCGCCGCCGTTCGACGTGGTCAGGCCCGCGAGACACCTGTCGAGGTGCGGATTGAGCTGCGAGAGAGGCAGCTTGCGTTGGCAGCTCGGGCATTCGACGAGCTGGGATGGTGAGCTCATCGTGGGTGCATCTCGCACCGATGCGAGTCACTCGTTGACGGAGGCGAGCTCCAAGGGAAAGAAAGGATGATGGGCGAGAGCAAGAGCGAAGAAGGCTCAGTTTTGGGCATTTCAGGGTTCCAACTCAGCGTCGTGCGAGTCTGTGCCTGTGCGCACCGGTCGATTTTTTTAGTCGCAAATTGTTAGATTCACGCACAGCAGCTTCTTCCTCCAGCACCGAACATGCCGACCTCACACACCGACGAGCCTCTAGACTGGCCAACATTCACAGACAACTTGGAGCTGAGTATGCGACAGATAGGTTGATCACTTTGATTCCACGAGACAGAGCATTGCCGTCCAATACTGTATAACAAAGCGCAAGGCTGTTCTGCCTGCCTGCCTGCCTGCCTGCCTGCCGACAGCTACGATTCCAGGGAAAAGAGGCGGTGGATGGTGGAAAGGGGGAGGAACAAAGCAAAGAGAATGTACAACGAGAACTTGCGACCTAGGTCATGGGATCGCCAACGAAGGGCGTACCTCTACCTACGACGCACCCATTCCCATCGTCCCACTGAAACAGCGGTATGGCTCTCCGTCCAGCATTACGGCCTCGTACGGTCCTCGGCGGTCGTGTTCGTGATCGAAGCAAGACTGCCAGTGCGAAGAGGTGCTTTTATAGTGGACGGGATGCGCACCCCCTCCTAAAGGGGTGCGACTTAGCGTTAAGGAGAGAAGGAAAGGTGTTTGCCATGTTGGCGGTGAGCTTTTGTTTCCTCCTCTGCTCTGCCAAAAAAGCGAGTTTTCGTTTTCTTTTTCCTTTTTCAAGAATTCTTTGCTGCAGACGCTCGAAGTGGTTTATCGGCCGGGAAACGCAAACCCAATTCAGGGTCCAATCGAAGAGAAAGCGCAACGCAAAGGCCATCTTCGACAAGCCATGCTGGACAGCTGCTTCTTCCATCTTGCTTCCATCCCACATCCTATGTTGTGACCACAATGGCATCGGGCGGCGGCTACGGCCAACGTCCATCGCGACTATCCCGCATCGATTTGGGACAAGACGACGACGACGACCTCGACTACTCGGAACACGCTGGTCCCAGCAATCCTCCTCGACACTCCGCCTCGAGCAGTCGAGCATACCCTCCAGCTCGACCTGACCCACGCAGCGTCCATCGCACCCCTCGATCCTACCACGACTTCGAAACATCCTCTCGACACGACCCGCATCCTCGCACCGCAGCACACTACACTCGTCCACCGCCCCATCCACGCAGCAGGACCTCCTCGCCGCAACCCGACAAGGACGTGCTCGACTACATCCGTGCGCAAAAGGAGCAGGGCACATCTACCTCCAAGCTTGAGAAAGCACTGGCAGAGCAGCTCAAGCGCGAGAAGTTCGAACACGGCGCAGGCAAAGTCAAGTCGCGCGTCCAAAAGGAGAGAGAGGCAGAGGAGAGGAAGAAGAAGCAGGCAGAACAAGATGCTGCCAAGGCGTACGAGGAGTTTGTAGCTGCCATGGGAGGGGACGGCGAACACGGTGCAACAGAGGACAAGGATCATCAAAAGAAGAAGCCGATGGGATTCGTCGCTGCTGGAGGCAAGGCCTACATTGGGTCCAGACCAGCGCAACCCGACTCAGCCGATGTTGCTGCAAAACCACCGCTCAAGCGAGTCAACTCTGCCTTTGGCGACGACTCGAGCGACGACGAAGCCCCAACCCTCCCCCGCAAAGACCCACCGCCACCCGCACGCAAGCGACACGCCGCCATGTCCTCCTTCCTCACCGAACTCCAGACCGAACAGGCACAACGCGAATCGCGCCTTTCCACCCTCGCCTCCACCACCAACACCTCCATCTCCACCCTCCTCGCCCACGAGACCCTCTCCAAACCCGGCTCGCACGACCTCGCCGCCGACCCGCTCACCACCAACATCTGCGTCCTCTCGCTGCCCGCGCACGTCGACGAGCGCACCATGGGCGAGTTCTTCCGTGCCTGGGGCGACGTGGCTACCGTCAAGATCATGTGGCCGCGAGGCGAGCAGCGGGAGAGGGTGGGTGGGCTGACGGGGTTTGTGGCGTACATGACGAGGGGCGAGGCGGAGAATGCGTTCAAGGAGGCGGATGGCGTGGTGTGGGGTGGCACGAGGATCAAGATGAGTTGGGGCAAGGCGATGCCGTTGCCTGCGAGGGCTATGTATCCGATGTCGAGCGGGAGGAAGGACGAGAAGCGCGTCGAGGACGGCAGGCAGGCAAGGGACGGAGCCAGCAGCAGTGCTGTACCCAAACTCGTCATCCGACATCGCAGAAGCGGCACCGGCACCGACGACACGAGACAGCACATCCGAGCTCGAGTGCACGACGACTACCCACAGACGCAGCGGCTGTTCATTGAGACGGTCGCCTCGCGCATCCGCAGCACCGGCGCGCACTTTGAGCACGTCCTGCGCGAGCGCGAGGCGGACAACCCCAAGTTTTCGTTCCTCTTCGAAACGCACTCGGAGCTGCACCACTACTTTCGCATGTGCCTCGACCCACACTACGCACCCACTCCCCGCGAACCCGAACCAGACTTCGCCGACACGGGCAACGACGAGCTCTACTCGACCGACTCGGGCGAGGAGTCCGAAACACGCCGCCTCGCGCGCTCCACCGCCTCCACCGGCACCGCCTCCGTCCCGCTCGGCGCCCTCGCGCGTCGGCGCCTCTGCAGCATGCTGCGCGGCCTCACGCTGCGCAGAGAACGCATCGCCCGCGTGACGGCGTTCGCGCTCGACCACGCCGCGAGCTACGCTGCGGTGGTCGCGCTGCTCACCGCGTCGCTGCTGCAGCCGTGCACACCGGTGCCGCGCAAGCTCGCGCGGCTGTACGCGCTCAGCGACGTGCTGCACAACTCGGGCACGCCCATCTCGAACGCGTGGAGATACAGGGCCGCGCTCGAGGCGCAACTCCCGCTGGTGTTTGCGCATCTGGGCCAGGTGGTGGGTAGTTTTGCGGGGCGGATGAAGAGGGAGGAGGTGAGGGCGAGAGTGGTGGGCGTGTTGGATGTGTGGGAGGGCTGGATCGTTGTTAGTCCGCATGTGCTGGAGAGGTTGAGGAGGTTGGTCGAGTCGCCGCTTGCTGTGAGGGGAAAGGATGTGGATGGCGAGGCGCTTGACGATGCGCGGACAGCTGACGGCACAACTCAGCACAACGACGCAGAAGAGGAAGAAGATCTGGACGGCGAAGCACTTTGACGCAACACACACACACACACCGCGTACGGACAATCACAATCGCATTCGACCACCACCTCAAGCGTCAAACTTGACCCCCTGCGCAAGCGCCACCTTGGCACTGTAGTTGACAGTGCTCGTCGCCCACCGGCAGTACTGCTTCCACGCATCGCCGCCACACTCCCTACCCCACCCGGTCGCCTTGTTGCCGCCAAAGCCCGCGCCGACCTCGGCGCCGCTCGTGCTCACGTTGACATTGACAATGCCGCAGTCGCTGCCGAGTGCGCCCTGCCACACGCCGATGTTGGTGAGCTTGGTGGTGAACAGGCTCGAGGAAAGGCCTTGGCGGACGCTGTTGTTGAGCAGGATGGCTTCGTCGAGCGTGTCGAAGATGGCGATGTTGAGGATGGGTGCGAAGACCTCTTCGCTGAACACGGGCGAGCGGGGGGAGGCGGGGATGGTGATGGCGGGGAGGACGTAGTTGCCACCCTCCAAGTGGGCGGGGAGGCCGGGAGCCGAAGGCGAGTCGGGGCCAAAGACGATCTTGCCGCCTTCGGCGCGGATGGCGTCGAGCGTCGCCCAGTACTGCTCCACTGCACGCGGCGAGTGGAGCGGCCCGCACAGCACCGCCGGGTCGAGCGGGTCGCCGATAAGGCCCTTGTGCTGCAGCGACGTGTAGAACTTGACGAGGCGCTCGAGGAATGCATCTGCCACGCCGCGCTGCAGGAGCAGCCTGCGCGTGGTGGTGCAGCGCTGGCCCGCGGTGCCGACCGCCGCAAACGCAACGCCAGGCACGGCAATGTCGAGGTCCGCATCGTCGAGCACGATCGCCGCATTGTTCCCGCCGAGCTCGAGCAGGATCTTGCCCAGCCGAGCCGCCACGTCCTGCGCCACAACCCGGCCGATCTTCTCGGAGCCGGTAAAGCTCGTGAGCTGCACGCGCTCGTCGCGCGTCAGGCTCTGGCCCGTCTCGACATCGCCACACACCAGCGCCGCCAGCGCGCCCGGCAGCCCGTGGCGCTCGAGCACGCGCACGACGAGCTTGGTCGTCGCAATCGCCGTGAGCGGCGTCGTCGGCGCCGGCTTCCACACGCTCGCATTGCCACACACAAACGCAAGGCAGAAGTTCCACCCGTGCACCGCCACGGGGAAGTTGAACGCCGTAATCACGCCCACCAGCCCGAGCGGGTTGGGCAGCTCGTAGATCACGTGCCCCGGTCGCTCCGACGGCAGCACGCTGCCCTGGATCGAGCGCGACAGCCCCACGGCCATGTCGGCGACATCGATCACCTCCTGCACCTCGCCCCGGCCCTCGCTCGCGACTTTGCCCATCTCGAGCGAGATCAGCGCGCCCAGCGCATCCTTGTGCTGCGTGTACGCCGCGCAGATGTCCTTCATCACCGCACCGCGCGTCGCGGCGGGGAGTGTGGCGAACGTGCGCTGTGCCGTGGCAGCGGCCGCGATGACCGAGGAGACTTGCGCGGCGGTGGCGGCGGTGACC
>LT795063.1:45776-72573 GCA_900162835.1 Sporisorium reilianum f. sp. reilianum | reverse complement strand
CTGCCACGTGCCGTCGAAGACGCCGGGGATTTGCGAGCCCGGGGCGGGCAGGTCGAGCGCGGCAAAGACGGATTCGAGGGTTAGGGGGTCGTTGGCGGCTTTGTTGGGGGAAGCGGCGGGGGCAGCGGGTGCTGCGGGGTTGGTGATGGGCTCTGGCATGTTGTGAGATGGAGCAGTCGCGATGTAGTGAAGAGTAAAGAGGGGGTTGGGAGCAAGAGAGGGCAAAGGAGAGTCGAGCTTCGTCAACCACAGTCTTATATGGATGCCGTCCAAGGTGGCGTCTGCGCTCGACTCGCTGCTAGCCACAGCTGCATGCGTGCTACACAGCGCCACCGCTCACTGAACCCCTTCTCTCTCTCGAGAAGGCAGCTCAAGGAGGAGGAGGAGGAGGAGTGCGCCTTCGCACGCCAAGGTGGAGAAGCGCACGGCAGAAAGTGACAGCTCGGACCCTCTCCTCCGCGCCTCGCGCTAGCCGGTCTGATAACCACCAGCAGCATCACCCATGCTCCGTGCTGCGTCTGGCACGCCACGTCGATCTCGAGCAATGCGCAGCTGGGCAGGTGTCGCTCAACACGGTCACGCTGGAAACAGGCACGGCGAAATGCCGAACACACACACACGCGCGCGCGCTGCCCCCTTTTTTGGCTGTCGGCGTTTTGCCGAAGCTGCGCGAAATACGCCACTCTGCGCGCGGATCGGCCGCTTTTCAGCTCGGCATTTTGCCGTTTGCTCATTGTCGTGGCACAATGCCGTATCCCACCTGCTCTTCGCGACACTGCGCAGGGGGAAAGGGGAAGAGCAAGAGACGAGGCTCGAGAATGTGTCATGTGTTTGGCAGAGCCGCATTTTTCGGCTGGCGAGTCCGACTGTCGAACAGTGCGCGCTGCGTTGATACCGTATCTGCCCTCGCGCGCCTCTGTGCTGGCTGATAAGCTGCGCTGCTCGGCTTGCTCTCTCTGTGTGTGCGCAGTGGGGTGGAGGAGGTGCCCGAGCAAGTAGCCGTGTGCTGTGGCTTGCTGAGCGGTGTATCGAGTCGCAGTGAGGTATATACACCGACCCTCTCTCGTCCCATCCGTCAGAGCGGACATCCACCACATGCACAACCAAAGGGGAGTCGCAGGCTCAGCTATGTACACCAACGCATCTGCGAGGTACACGTTCGTCACTCCCCACACCACCACCGACGATCAAGCCGAACGTCACCCAACCATCGCAGCCAGACGCGAGAGGTGCGACGTGCATCATTCGGTGGCGCAGCTGTATCTGAGTGCGCTATCTCCTCCAACCTTTTCGGGAAGCACGGCAGTGGGGAGTCGACGTCGACGAAAGCGAGCGAGCAGGATGGCCGTGTCCGCTGCGACGACGGTTGCGACAGTGCCGGTGGACGAGGGTAAGCCGGCGACGCTGGCGGTGTTCGATCCGACGGCGCGCTTCCTGCCGTCGTGCGCGGACAGCACGGACGAGAGCGAGACCGCGTCGTCGTCGTCGAGCGATGATCCAGCTCACGCAGTGACGAGCACGCAGCTGCGCGCGCTGCTCGCGTCGTCCATGTCGGCCATGTACCGCGCCGAGGTGCCGCTGTACGCCGACCTGCTGCGCATCATCTCGCGCGTCAACGCGCACGTCATCCGCCGCCTCCCTCCTTCCACCACACTCACCGACGACGAGATTGCGCGGCTCAATGTCGAGCGGCACGGTGCGATCCGCGTCGGCACCGCTGCCGAGCTCGCGCTGCTTGCGCGCATCTTTCGCGTGTTCGGCATGCACGCGGTCGGCTACTACGACCTGCACCGCGATGCGCGGCTGCCGATCCACGCAACCGCCTTCCGTCCTGTGGGGGCGGCCGAGCTGGTCAAGAATCCGTTCCGCATCTTCTGCAGCTTGCTGAGGATGGATCTGATCGCGGATGCGCGCACGCGCGCGGTGGCGCAGGAGCTGTTGGCGAAGCGGCAGATTGTTTCGCCGCGGTGTGTTGCGTTGCTCGTCCAGGCCGAGGCGCAGGGGGGCGTCGAGGCGCTGACGCGCGCCGAGGCGCTCGAGTTCGTCGAGCGCGTCGTGGACATCTTTGCATGGCACAAGGACACGCCCGTGTCGCTGGCGCAGTATCAGCTGCTCGCCCACGCGCACCCGCTCGTCGCGGACATTGTCAGTTTCCGCGGCCCGCACATCAACCACCTGACGCCCCGCACGCTCGATATCGACCGCGTGCAGGCGCACATGCTCGCCGAGGGTATTGACGCAAAGGAGGTCATCGAGGGCCCGCCTGTGCGGAGGAACGCGGTGTATCTGCGCCAGACGAGCTTCCACGCGCTATCGGAGAGCGTCGAGTTTGTTGGGGCCGGTGGGACGGTGGAGGGGGGCAAGCACAAGGCGCGGTTTGGCGAGATCGAGGCGAGGGGTCAGGCGCTGACGCGCAAGGGGGCGCGGCTGTATGATGCGTTGATGGAGCAGGTGGGGCAGGTGAAGAGGGAGAGGGAGGAGAGGAAGGGGGAGAGCGTGGGCAAGGACGAGTGCGTGCAGATTCTGCGCGACGTGTTCGAGGCCGGGTTTGCCGATTCCAAGGACGCGATCCTCCGGCAGGCGCTGGGCTACTTTGCGTTCAGTGTCAAGGACAGCGCGCTTGCGAAAGGCATCATGCGTGGCAGGCACGCCGAGGAGGGCTGCGAGCTGCTCGCCGACCTAGTGGACGCAGGCGCACTCGACGCAGAGCCGATCACGTACGAAGACTTCCTCCCCGCGTCGGCGGCGGGCATCTTCCAGAGCAACCTGCCGTCGACGAGCGATCCGGCTGCGGAAACGGCCGAGTCAGCGTCGATCCAGATGGACGAGTCCGAGGCGCGAAGGGTCCTGGAAGAAGCGGTGGGCGGCACGATCTTGGACTACTTTGAGCTGTACGCCGAGCAGCAGAGCCAGAGTCTCGTCGAGGTGGGCGCGGTCCTGGGCGCCGATGTGCACGCGCTGATCGAGACGGTGGCGCGACAGGGTGCGTGAAGTGCAGATGGATAGGGTTTGTAGGCTACATGCAGCACAATGCATGCTTTCGTGCCGTTGCCACGTGTGGTTCAGTCGAGAGATACGATAAGCAGAGGTGGGAGATGTGAACACGATTAAGGATCGGGACGGGTTGATTGGCGTGCGACCATGGTGCGTCGGAGAATCGAGGAGATTGCGGTCGAGATTGGGCACGGCCGAGTTCGCTATCCCATCGTTGGTATCGGGGCGGGGGTTGCAATCGAGGAGGAGCGGGGATGGTCTGTGCCTGGCATGGCATCGATCGATAGATGCTATCTTTCATGCCTGGACACGTCAGATCACAGGCCGGTCCGGGCGACGGTTGATACAGTACCACAGTGCGGGGAAGCAAATGACACACACACACACACATGCAAGGAGCTCAGGAACCAAGCGAGCGGCCGGCTCTGCTGTCACATCCTATCCATGCTTCCTCTCGAGCTTACCCGTCGTCTGTCCTCGTGAAAAGAGACAGAATGAAGCAAAGAGAGATCTTGTCATCGTGCGGCTGGACGATGGTCTATCGTCATGCGTTGCAGCGGCCAGCAGCATCGACTCGCTCGCCCGACGCTTTCCGCTTCGGCCGCAAACAAACGCACGCTCGGCCGTTGTGCACCAAAAGCGCAAACTCGGCCGCTTTGTTTGACAGGAACGGCCAAATTCCAGATGATTTTCCGCTCTCCGCTCTCAACGAACGGCGGCAGCTGTCAAGGCTGTTGCAGATTCGGCTAGAGAAGAGAAAAGGCGGCCAAGATTCCGTTTGGCTTGGAAGGGTCGCTTGCCAGCCAATCAAAGATAGCGACGACCATGCGCAGAGATAAGCACTTTTTTTGCATTTCACTTGGCGGGTAACTCGGCGTCGAATGAGAGCGCAGCGTGCGCAGAAAGCGCAGAGTGCGCAGCGTGCAGAGTGCGCAGAATGCGCAAAGCGGCTCATCTCTTTTCTCTCTCTCTATCTCTTGTGGTAAGGCTTGGCTCTTTCCCCCCGCCCTCGCTCGAGTTACCGCTCTTTCCTCCGCACCGCATCGTCGTCCCTTCCTCGCAACGACACCCGAGCCAGGCGAACGGAGCATTCGATTGCCACGCGGCTCCAAGCAAGCTTATCTGCAAAACCCGTCGTGCGTCGTATTGGCAGTGCGGCGTATGCAGTGTCTTCCCTTACCACCACCGATGCTCGACGTCCAATCAGTTTGCGATGGACGTCTAGACGTCTAAGACATGTACATATAGACTCGACTTTGCATCGGTTGTCATCTCCATCTCCCCACCTCAACTCACACACATCTTCCGCCCTCTCCTCTCTCTCCGCATCCGGCATCCTCCCTCCCTTCTCACCTCGACCTTCGATCGTCCTCAGCAACAATGTCGCTGGTCAAACGCGCCATCAACGCGGCTGCCATCAAGGGCTCCGAGCGCCGCCCTGGCGAGTCGCGAGGCAACTGCATGCTCCGCAACGCCGACTTGCTTCCTGTCACCCCCGAGCGTCGTACCTGGGGCTGGAAGGACTTCTCGGCCTTCTGGATCTCGGACGGTCTCAATCTCAACACCTTCATGATTGCATCCACTGCTGTGTCGGCCGGTCTTACCTGGTCGCAGGCTTGGGCCGCCATCATCGTCGGCTACTTCCTCGTGGCGTTCTTGATCGTTCTCACCGCCCGCATCGGTGCCGTCTACCACGTCTCGTTCCCCATCGTCGCCCGTAGCACTTTCGGTGTTTGGGGCGCCATCTGGCCCATCATCAACCGCTCCGCAATGGCCGCCATCTGGTACGGTGTTCAGGCTTACATCGGAGGACAGTGCGTCACCCTCGTCCTCGAAAGCATCGCCCCCAGCTACCGCAACATGCCCAACCACCTCCCCGAAAGTGCAGGCCTAACATCAGCACAGCTGTTGTCATTCGCGATTTTCAGCATCATTAGTCTGCCGTTGGCATGCCTTCACCCTTCCAAAATCCGCTTCTTCTTCAACTTCAAAGCAGTGGTAGTCCCGATCGCGGCGATCGCCTTCTTCGTATGGTCGATCGTGGATGCCAAGGGGCTTGGTCCCATCGTTCACCAGCCCGCCAAGCTGCACGGAAGCAAGTTCGGCTGGCAGTTTGTCGCCTCGCTCATGTCGTGCATCTCCAACATGGCCACTCTTGCGCTCAACATCCCCGACATCTCGCGTATGGCCAAGGACAAGCGCTCGGTCACTTGGTCGCAGCTCATCGCCATCCCCATGACGTTCTCGATCACTTCGTTCCTCGGAATCATCATCGCCTCCTCGAGTCAGGTCATCTACGGCGAGCTTATCTGGAACCCTGTCGACTTGCTCGGACAGCGACTCAAGGCCAACCCCTACGACTCGGGTGCGCGCGCCGGTGTGTTCTTCATTGCCTTTGCCTTCATCATCGGTCAAATTGGTGTCAACATCGCCGCCAACTCGCTCTCTGCCGGTCACGATCTCGCTGCCGCCTGCCCTCGCTTTATCAACATCCGACGAGGATCGTTGCTTTGCTGCGCTATCGCGGCCGCGTACTGCCCCTGGAACCTGCTCAAGGACAGCAACAACTTTGCCACGTACCTGTCGGCGTACTCGCTGTTCCTGTCGAGCATCAGCGGCACCATGATGGCCGACTACTACATTGTCAAGCGCGGCGTGCTCGACATGCCGTCGCTCTTCTCGGCGAGCTCCGGCAGGAGCAACAGCCAGGTGCCGCACATGTACCACTACTGGAACGGCATCAACTTGCGCGCGTTCGCCGCGTACCTCGCGGGCATCGCCATGACGGTCGCCGGGTTTGCGGGTGTGCTCGGCGCCAACGTCTCGGAAACGGCACACAGGATGTACATCCTGGCGTACCCGCTTGGGTTCCTGGTGTCCGGCATGGTGTACGTGGCGCTGTGCGAGGTGTGGCCCGTCCCCGGCGGTGTGTCGGTGCGCGCGCACAAGCAGTTCCTCGAGCCCGAGAGCTGGGAGGCCGACATGATCGAGGGCACCGACCTCGCCAAGCAGCTCCCCACCGAGTCGAGCCAGACGGGCAGCGACGACATTGAGAAGAGCTCCGCTGACTTTAAGGGCGGTGCGCCTGCCGGCCAGCAGCAGTCGCACGAGGTGTCCGACTACTACCTGCAAAAGTGATCGTTTTTCGATCGCATCACCGTCGAGGTTTGCTCTTTCTTCTGTCTCGTTTGTTTTTTGTACTTTCTTTTTTTTTTTTGCATCATATACCTCTTTGTCTCTGTTCGCTTCTGCTGCTGTCATGGAATACGACTCGGTCTTGTCTCTTTCATATTGCCTTTATCGTATGCGATGGTGTGGCAGCGGGTTGGACTTGAGCGAACGAGCGAGCGAGATGGCCGAGTGGCGACATGTTTGACAGGTGGCGAAAGTGAAATGAAATGAAATGAAATGAAATCGCCGATTTGGCACGGCGAAAAATCGAAAAAATGGCGCTTGGAAATCATTCGATTTTGGGAGGCGAAGAGCGGGAAAATCGATTGGCTGGATTGCGACTTTTTTCTTCTCAACCAACACAGACACGCACAGGCACGCACAGGCACGCGATGAGAAAAAAAGAAAAAATCGACTGATTTTCACAGAGATGAGCGTGGTGCGTGTGCGTGAGTGCGTGAGGGCGTGAGTGTGTGTTTCTTCTTGGCCTTTTGAATTTCGACACGCGTGTGTGTGTTTGGTGCTGCTTGACCACCAACCACCAACAACCACCAACCACAACCGACTACATCATGGTGTCCACCTCGTCGTCGTCGTCGGCAACGGCGTCGTTGCTCGACCAGCTCTTCGCGCTCACACCCTTGGCCGACTCGTCCGCTTCCGTCAAGGCGCTCTCGCTCGCCGTCGCGCTGCCCGTGCTCGCCATCGTGCTCAACGTCGCCGCGCAGCTGCTGCTGCCTGCGCCGCGCAACAACCCGCCCGTGGTGTTCCACTTTGTGCCCGTGATCGGGTCTGCGGTGTACTACGGCATCGACCCGTACAAGTTCTTCTTCGAGTGCCGCGCCAAGTACGGCGATGTGTTTACGTTTGTGCTGCTCGGGCGTCGCATCACGGTGGCGCTCGGGCCCAAGGGCAGCAATCTGGTGTTCAACGCCAAGCACCAGCAGGTGACGGCGGAGGATGCGTACACGCACCTGACTACGCCCGTGTTCGGCAAGGAGGTGGTGTACGACGTGCCCAACGCGGTGTTTATGGAGCAGAAGAAGTTTGTCAAGGTCGGGCTGTCCGTGGACAACTTCCGCGTCTACGTGCCGCAGATCGTCGACGAGGTGCGCGAGTACATCAAGACCGACCCGCGCTTTGCGCCCGTGCAGCAGGGAAACAGGTCGTTCAGCGTCGACATCTTCCAGGCCATGTCCGAGGTGATCATCCTCACCGCATCGCGCACGCTCCAGGGCAAGGAGGTGCGCGAGGGGCTCGACAAGTCGTTTGCGCAGCTGTACCACGACCTCGACTCCGGCTTCACGCCCATCAACTTTGTCATCCCCAACCTGCCGCTGCCGAGCAACTTCAAGCGCGATGCGGCGCAGAAGAAGATGTCGCAGTTCTACCAGGACATTGTCGCCAAGCGGCGCGCTGCGGGGCACGCCGGTGACGGCAGTGGCGAGAACGACATGATCGCGGCGCTGATGGAGCAGAAGTACAAGAACGGGCGTGCGCTCAGCGGCGTCGAGATTGCGCACATGATGATTGCGCTGCTCATGGCCGGGCAGCACACGTCGTCGGCCACGAGCTCTTGGGCGTTTTTGAGGCTCGCGAGTCGGCCGGAGATCATCGAGGAGCTGTACGCCGAGCAGGTCAAAGTGTACGGCGCCGAGCTGAGGGAGCTCGACTACGAGACGCAGAAGACGAGCGTGCCGCTGCTCGATGCGGTCGTCAAGGAGACGCTGCGTCTGCATCCGCCGCTGCACTCCATCATGCGCTACGTCAAGACCGACCTCGCCGTACCCCCCACCCTCGCATCCCCTGCACGTGAGGAGGCGTATGTGATTCCGAAGGGCCACTACATCATGGCGGCGCCCGGCGTGTCCCAGGTCGACCCGGCGCTCTGGAAGGGAGCGGACGCGTTCGACCCGCACCGCTGGCTCGACGCCGCCACCGCCGCCGCCATGCAGGACGCCGGCGACGACAAGGAGGACTTTGGGTTCGGCATGATCAGCACCGGCGCCAACAGCCCCTACCTCCCCTTCGGCGCCGGCAGACACCGCTGCATCGGCGAACAATTCGCGTACCTCCAGATTGGCGTCATCGTCGCTACGTTTGTCAGGATGTTCAAGTGGCAGTTGGACACCAAGTTCCCCGACCCGGACTACCAGAGCATGGTCGTGCTCCCGAGCAAGCAGGGCAGCATGATCAAGTTGACCGTTAGGGGCGAGAAGCTCGATTTGGAGTGAGGGTGCCGAGGAGCGGGGTTGTGGGCGGCTCAGAAGGTGTTTCGTTCAGTTGTTTGTAAATAGTCATGTGCACAGTGCGAACAGTGAGTCTCATGCGCTCGTGTGCGTCACAGGCTCAGTCTGTTCACCTTGCCTCGACCCACAACGCGACACTCACGCGACACAGACAGCGAAACGAGTCGCAATCCACACGCATGCCATTGCTCAGCGCCCCAAAGCGGTCACTTGAACTGCTCGACGCGCTGCAGTGCGTCCTCCGGCAACCCCGCCGCCGCGGCGCTCACATCAAACGGGAACTGGGCCAGCAGACTGAGCCCGCCGATGGACGTGCGCGGCTCGTCCTCGTTGCGCGTGGCCGGCTCGGCGTCGCTCGCGTTCGTGGGGTCCTGGAACGGGTCCCTCTCGCGCGCGGCGGCGGTGCTGGTGAAGGCCGAGTCGGTCGAGGCGCCCAGCCAGGACGAGCGGTCTTCCGCGTCGCTGGGCGAGGCCTGGTTCGGGGGCTGCGGGTGGAACGGCGAGGGCCCGAACGGGTTTTCGCCGAACGGGATGCCGAGTGTCGACGTCGAGTTGGTGGACAGGCGCGCGTCGCCGCCCTTGGCAGCGCCGCCGAAGCGGTTCGCGGGCGGCGGCAGCAGCTCGTCGTCGTCGTGCGGATCGCCAAACGGATCGTCCTTCGGCTTGTCCTTCTTGCTGTCCTTGCGCTTCAAGCTCGGCACCTTGACCAGCTGCGCCTTGCCGCCATTGCCCAACTGCACCCTGCGCACGCCCTCGCCGCTCACGGGCGTAATCACCTGCGGCGCACTGAGCACATACGACAGACTGGTCGAGTGCGCCGAGCCGATCGTGTTGATCGTCGCGCCGGACATCGGACGGTCGGAGGAGCGGCTGTAGGGCCCGGACGACTTGAGCGCCTCGACGGGGTCGATCGACATGAACTGGTACGCGGGCTGGTCGGACGCTGCGGAAGAGGGGAGGTTGTGCGCGCTGGACTGGGCGAGCGGCGACGAGGTGGCGGGCTTGTGCGGTTCGGGAAGGCGCAGGTTGAGGTCGGGCGCGCGCGTGGGTCGCACGGGGCCCTGGCGTGCGGTGTTGACTTGGATCGCGGGGGCGCCCGTGGCGCGGTGGGCGGTCGAGGGGAGTGCGACGGGCGAGATGGACTGGTAGCCGGCCAAAGATGCGTCGTCTACAGCAGTGTCGACGCCGTTGTCAGCAGCAGCGGCGGCGGAAGGGGAAGGAGAAGGCTTGAAGGCGATAGGAATAATGTTTTGCGATCCAAAGCTCGAAGTGCCCGAGGCGATGCTGATGCGTGGACCGGCACCACTTGCAAACGAACGAGACGCAGACTGAATCGAACCGACCGTGTTGCGTTTGCGATGGCCGTTGTGCATCTGCTCCTCTTCCTCCTCTTCGGCGCCTTCGGTGATGCGCGAGAGATGGGTGGCAGCACCAAACGATCTGCGTCGGAAGGCGGTGGGTTCGGCCAGCGAGCCCAGCCTGTCGTGGTCGTTGTTGTTGTTGTTGTTGTTGAGCACGCCGGTGACTTGGGTATATTCGGTATCGTTGTCGAGCAGGTCGTCGTCGTCGACAATGGCAAAGGGCGAAGTGGGGTCGGTGGGTGTACGTGACGCCGACTTGGGACCATTGGCGCCAAGCTGGAGCGTCATGGCCTCCTTTTCGTTGCGCAGCTTTTCACGTCGTTCCATGGCATCCTCGTGGAGAGCGATGATGCGACGCTTGGCCTTGAGTCTGCGCCAGAACCAGAAGGCGATGGCGCCTAGAGCGACGATGAAGAGCGCCGCAAGACCGCCTCCGAGCGCCGACTTGCTGGAGCCGCTGTTTGCGCTGTAGCCCGGAATGGGGACGCACTTGTTGACGGGGCAGTCCTGGCAGGAGGAGCGAAAGATCTGCTGGCATTGTTGACCTTTGGGGCAGGCGGGGCAGGGAGCGATGTTGTTGCAGACGGCACAGCTGTCGCGCTTCTTGAGCACGAACGCGGTTGGATGGGAGCGGCGCATTGTTGAGGCTCAAGCTGTATCGAGTCAGGTATAATGAGATGGTGGTTCGAGACGAGGTTGAATCTGCGATCGACGCAGAGAGATAGAGTGTAAACCGAAGAGCCAGCTCCGGGGATGATGGTGGTGGGAGAAGAAAAAAGAGCGATGAAATGCAGACAGACAATGCAATGAGGCGAAAAGAGAGAGACAAAAGCGAGACGGTCGAGGAAGGAGGGATGGTGATGATAGAGAAGAGAGAATCGCAATCACACTTTCGCAGAGACTGAACCGCGTGTCGCTCTCTCTCTCTCTGTTTCCACGCGTTGCCAAGCAAGCGAGCGAGCCCAACAGCGTTTCCACTTTGACGCCAAGCCCATTTTTCACTGAAAATCAAAATGATCGCTCTCGCTCTGCAGTCACAACTCTCCCTTCTGAGGCACAATGAAGCGCAGGATCCTCGCATCGCTTGAGCCGCTCATTGCTCACATGACGGGTCGGATGCGAGCCGATCCATGCTGACAGACCAGGGACTGTGCGTGGGAACAAGGCGCGGTGGTGCCGATCCCTTTTGCTGGAACAGCACAGCCGAGGTGAAAGAGGAAGTGTTGGCTTCAGTCGTATCCAGCAGAGCGGTTTTCTAGGGACTTTGGCAGAGACCCTCTTTTTCGAGCCTGCCACGATGCAGCCCCCTTCTTTGGCTCTCTCAGCGTGTGCCATTCATCTCGAACAGTTCGCGACTCGTATGCTTTGAGCACCTGAAGATCATTGCGGACTGTCTACAGCACAGTGCGGAGCCAGTGCAGCAGCGTGCCCTCAACACTTTCCGTCACCTCGACGCTCGCTGTTGACGGCGACGAGGGTCCCCACGGAGGCGGCAGCGCCAACTCATCGTACCTCTTCCCCTGCAGACCCATCACCACTCTTCGCACCTCGCTCTCCACTCTCGCATCGTCAAACCGCGCCTCGACGAGCTTTGCGTTCAGCACGATCCCCTCCTTGGAATGCATCTCGACCGAGAACGGTCCCCACCCGTGTTGGTCGTGCGTGCCCAGCTCCGAAGCGTCGTGCAGCGACACGCGATGCGTAAACTCGGGCGTCTGGCCGAACACCCACGGCCAGCTCTGCAGCTCGTCAAAGTTCTCCCGGAGCTGCCACCGGCCTTGGTTCAGCTCGGACTTGGACAGGCTCGATTCGTCTACCTCCACCGCATTCGGTGTGTGCGAGTGCGGGTATGTGCGGTGGAACTCGGCGACGACGGCGTGGACAAAGGTCTCATGGCTGAGCATCGTCTTGCGATCCGGGAACGCATCGGTCAAGTTGGCCACTGGCGCCGGCACCGAAGCCACGCCCTTGGTCACCAGCAGCTCTCCGCGGTCGTTTTTGAGCGAGCTGCCCAGGCTGCCTAGGCTGGCAGAGAGCAGCATCGTGCCGTGGTGGTATGCCCGCCTATTGACCAGCTTGTACGCGCTCCCGGACACCTTGCGCTCTTCAAACCCGCGCTCATCCGCCTCGCTCTTCGTCTTCGGCGTTGCGCTGCGGTCAAAGCCGCTCCTGACGCGGATGCAGATGTCGTTGCGCCCGTTGACGTACGCACCCACATCGGCGCGTGCGAGATCGGTGCGCGAGCGGTGCAGTGCGACGGGCGCGGCGTTGAGCGCGCGGGCGACGAGCTCGGCGTGCGTGCGCCGGTCAAAGGCCTCGCGTGGGATGTGGAACGAGTAGTTGGTGTTGCCCAGGTCGTGGTAGACCGTGCCTCCGCCCGATCGACGTCGCACCATGGGAAGGCCGATGGATCGCATCGCCGATGCGTTGAGCTCCTTCCACGGGTTCTGGTTGCGTCCGACGACCACGCACGGCGAGTTGCGGTACAGGAAGCACACCGGTATCGCAGGGTCGACCGTGCGGAACAGATGGTCTTCGAACGCCAGGTTGAACCATGGATTCGTCGAGAGCGATACGTATGCTTGCGGACATGTCGGCGACGACGCTTGAGTGGACGTGGATAGCGAACTTGCTATTGATGTTGATAAAGATCGTGATGGGTGCGGTCTTGCGTTGCGAAATGTGCTGGCACGAAGACCGGGGCAAGCGCCTATCCTCGAAGCGCGTGTTGACACGATCATGGTGCGGCGAGGTGTCGCTTGTCACTGTGGATCGCCAGACGGTGTGGCTGCTTCCCTTCCACGCCGAACAGACCGCGCGACAGCTTCTGTGAGCCACAGCTGATCTTCTACCAAGCCTGTTGGACTGCCCAGCCGTATGTCGTGGCAGTGATGGTGTGGTGACAGGAACACCTCGCAAGCCATTCGACAGAAATGTGGAGAGAGTCGAGAAGAAAATCTGGCCGACATCCGAGAAAAAAAGAAGCTCCGCCGCAAAGCCGAATCACCGCCTGTCAAGCACAGCAAGAACTCACCGCAGCAGCGCGCATCATCTTTGCCTTTGATCACATCGACAAAACAGGCCATCACGCACACACGACACAAAGCTAGATCAGGTATGCAGTTTACATTCCGAACAGGTAACGACGTAACCCGACCGAAACACGAGCGACGGGAACAGTTGAATGAGTGTGTGTTGTAAGTGCATGTATCAACAGTCGGGAGCAAGCGGGATCACTCCACGAACAAGGACCAAGGAGAAGCGAAAAGGAGACAAAAGACATTGTTCATCGTCTTGGGAATGATGTGCGCGCTCAGAGCATCATGGCGCCGGCGATGACGGCAGCGAAAGCGACCACACCGGCCGCGGCGCTGTTGGCGAGCTTGGAGGCGCCGCTGGTGGTGGAAGCATTGGTGGAGCTCGACGAGCCGGACGAGCCCGAAGAACCGGAAGAACCAGACGAGCCCGAGCCGGACGAGCCAGAGGTGGAGGACGACGAGCCGGACGACTGGGTCTTGGACGCCTTGGCCGCCGACGACGACGACGAGGACGAGGACGCGACGCTGGACGAGGGGATGAGCGACTTGATGCCGTTGGCGATGGTCGAGGTGGTCTGGCAGTTGGACGTGGCGGGCGTCGAGTAGGCTGCCGTAGGAGTCACCTCGTCCGGCGAGCCATTCGTGTACGAGTAAGTCACGCCGTTGACCGAGTAGACGCCCGTGTAGAACTGCACGAACGTCGACGTCTGCCCATTGCCCTCCGGGTACAGCCCAGGCGGGTAGGCCGAGTCGCCGTCGCACGTCTCGAACACATCATCAGCGTAATTGCCCGGCATGACAAAGTTGCAACCCATGACGTCGAGCGTGTGCTGGCACTCGAGCGCGGTGGGCGCCTGCTCGCTGCCGGCGATGCACACGCGGAAGCAGATCTGGTTGTACGCGGCGTAGTTCATCCACTCCTCGTAGAACACGTCTTCGCCCGACACGTTCGACGTAACGTTGCCACCCACGGGGTTGCCCATGTTGGTCGCGCCGTGCGGGTCGAGCTCGCCGCCCTCGTCGCCCTGCATGAAGCCGATGCTAGTGAAATCGCCCACCGCCATGAGCTGCACGTACAGCGGCGTCTTGACAAAGTGCGCGCCCGTCACCGAGCCGTCCGGAATCACACGCGCGTTGTTGCGCGGCTTGGTGCAGTACGCCACGGTGATCTCCTCGACGTCCGCCAGCGGCTGCCCCGTGCCCGGCGGGCCAAACGTGCACCAGTCGTCGATCGAGTTGATCGAGGCAAGACGCGACACGGACGTCTGGTTGATGGGCGTGTTGAGCTGCGGCGCCGACGGGTTGGTGGGGCCGTTGCGGTTGGTCGACTTGACACCGGGGTAGTTGGGGTTGGCGTTGCCGTAGCTGAACGGCTGCACACCCGCCGCGTTCTGCGCCGAGACGGCCGCGACGGCGAGAGCAGAGGCGCCCACGATGGACGAGACGGCCTTGGAGAAGAACATGTTGACGGAGGGAAAGGAGCAAGGTGTTGGTGGTAGGGAGGCAGAAAGGAGCGTCAGAGAGCCAGTCAAGCGGCTTTTGAGCAAACGAGCGTCACAAGGATCCGAGCGGAAAAGGGGAGTGGGCGAAGGAGGGGCGGTGGGGCAGCAGAGGGGCCCGTCTAATTAAGGGAGCAGCACCAGCGGCGGCGGCACCTCTGAGCCGGCGGCAGCGAGTGCCAGAACGGGGGCGGCGGCGGTGTTCAGGGACGAGGTGCAAAGATCGAGCGAGGGTTTCAGGCCATCCCATTCGCTACCAAAGGGCACGAGAGCGATCTCTGCATCGTTGGTGAGTGCCGAATGAAAGCCTCATGCGCGGCAAAGAGGACACGCACACGATGCAGCGAAGGAAAAGACAATGATGCACGAGCTGCGGGCGAAGGATTCTTGCTCGATCTTGTTTGGCGTGTTGCGCATGGCAGCGAGTGCGTTTGCCAGCACACGAGCGAGCGAGCGAGAGAGACAGCAGTGGCGGTGCGGCAGAGAAGGCCTTTTTCTGGAGCTTATGTTTTTGATTTAACATTTGTTCATGCTGTGCCAACGACAGACAGACACTGTGCGAGCGAGACCAACAAAGCGCAAACGCGCGCGCGCCGTCGGTCTGTCTGACGATCTTCGGAAGCCCGAGGGGCGGTGCAGATTCAAATTCAAAAGCGCAGCCCAGGCACCACAGCAGCAGACGAAAATCAAACGCGAGCCACAAGCGAATCTGCGGGACCGGCGGCAAGGCACGGCGGCGGCATCTGACAGCGCAGCAGCAGCAGCAGCGGTGCAGCACCTCGGCCGTGCCCTTGTGCCCTTGTGCCCATGCGTCGCCGCTGCAGACCAAGTTTGGATGGTCAACTCGCTCCGATTCAGATTCCACAGCACACCTCGATCGTCTCGCTTCTTGGATCCAACGGCGTCTTTTCTCTGTGTAAGCTGGGCTGAACCTCACTTGGTCAGCGAGGATAGCGGTGCGTGCACGACGCTGCGGAGGTCGGAGGAGCGAGCGTGCAGCTGCGGAATGCACTGCTATCTTTGGCCACGAAGCCAATGCACGCTAGCAGGCAGCTTGTGCACAATAGCAAGCACAGTTGCCAGAAAAGACCGCGAGGGGTCCCGGAAGGCGGGTACAGGCGCTGTCGGTGCTCGAACCGCTCTTCAGAACGAGGTTACAGGGTAAGATGATGCTGCTCGGACCAACGAGGTGAGATTGACCCAAGCAGTCGGCACGCCCCTTTCATGCAAAGTGTGCCGGCTAGCACTGGAGCTTTGTGCGCTTCCCCTATCGTGTTTGTTGAGTTTCTTCCCCCCCCCCCCCCCAAAGGCACGGGAAGCATGCTCGCCGAGCGCACATATGGGTAAGCCTATGCGTCCCTGACCGTGGTCGAGTGGACGTGCCACCCTGAGGTAGATGAGTATGGCTGCGACGTTCAGGGTGCAATCGCTTGTCACAAAAACAATGTGAGGATCGACAGAGCAGCCTGCCGAGCCCCTCTCACCACCGCAATGCCTCCAAGCAATTCGTTGCCCTGCCCTACCGAGCTGTCATCGATTCCTCCTCGCGCGATTCTGACCACATCAACGCAGAGTCCTGTTCCTCTCGAAAAAGACGCCGAGACTCCGGCGACCACTGTTACGCTTTCTTGCCGGTCTCGAAGCGAGATGCACTCGAAGGCTTTTGGAGAGTCTGTTGCAGATGCATCTGTGTCGGCTATCTGTTGATGCGGCGCTCTAGAGATGGCTCAACAGCACCTCGGCGTATTCCTTTGGAAACAAGTTGCCTCGCCACGACCATCAGCGAGGTCTGAGTGTGGCCCTGACCATGCTCAGAACCCCTGTCGCACTCAAGAGAACACGCTTGCGACGGCTGAGGCTGCAGGAGGCTACAGTACTCTTGTTCTGCAGCATGCGTGCTTGCCGGCGGCTTTGCGATGTGCAGCAACCTGATATGGCTCATGGCATACTGCATCGTCCTCGCCTGCAATCCAATGCGTTGCTCTCTCTCTTCGAGATAGTGATTGGCGATGGCAGCTTCGATCGAGGCGAGCAGTCCCGATTCGTGGTAAATCGGCGATTCGTTCAAATGACTCAGCTTTATTCAGCACATTCACATGCCAAAATGGACCCTTCGAACACGGACAAACGACTCAGCCCCAAAAAATCCCAAGAATTGAGAGCGGTGACGTCTTTTCTTTCCCTTTTGCCTCGACGTGGAGGCGCTCAGTCGCAAGCTTTCGATCTCGCTTTCAGCTGCCACTCTACGACTCGCCATCCCACAGCGAGGCGGGAGCACAAGAGCAACGCAGCGGTGCCGACAAAGCTTGCTTCCTTGCCATCATCATCGTCGCCGCCACCACCGCATCTCTTTGCAAACAAGTGACCGAGCATGGACGCGCCTCTTCCGGACTACTATCAAACGCTTGGTGTCTCTGCCACCGCCTCGGCCGCCGAGATCAAGGAGGCGTACAAGCGGCGCTCGCTCAAGACGCATCCGGACCGCTTCCCCAACGCCACGCCTGCCGAGCGTCAGCGCTACACGCAAAAGTTCCAGACGCTCGCCGACGCCTACTACGTGCTCTCGGACACGGACCGGCGACGCGAGTACGACCAGCTGCGCCACTCGCGTCCCTCCAACGACTCGTTTTTCTCCAACAGCGCATCGTACGACGACGACGACGACGACGACGACGACGACGAGCAGGCGTCAGAGTTTAGCGAAAAGGAGCAGACGTACTCGGCCAACTTTTTCGAGAGCTTCTTCCCCGGCGCGTTTAAGCAGGAGGAGGACGACGAGCACAACGGCACCCAGACCAACGACGACCGCCGTCGCAGGGCCGGAAGCAGCCAGCCGCAGGCCGACGGCGTGTTTGCCAACGTATTCGAGGAACTGCTCCGACCGGAAGTGCACCGCGTCGCACCGTTCTGGAAGTGGGTCGGTGGCGCCTCGGGCACCGCACTGGGTTTCATCGTAGGCAACATCCCCGGTGCGCTTGCCGGTGCGTTTGCAGGCAGCCAGCTTGGCAGGATCCGAGACGCAAAGGGAAAGAGCGTGGCCGAGGTGTTTCTGTCGTTGGGCGCGGCACAGCGCGCCGAGGTGTTGACCAACCTGCTGCAGCGCGTGCTCAACCAGCAGACGCGCGCTAGTTCGGGCGCTGTGCCGCAATGAGTGGCGGCAATTCTTCGCAAAAGCGAAAGATGGGCGACAAGGAGGAAAAGGAACAGCTCGGGCTGCACGCCAATGCACAGAGCAAGTCGTTTACCAACAAGATGCTGCCAGGATACCACCGGCGGCTGCCCGCAGCAGCGCAGGAATTGGTCGACAAGGCATTACTGGATCAGGATCTCACGGAAGCACCCGCGGATGACGCGAGATGGGTCGAGCTGTACGAGCAGCTTCAGCAGCTTAGCGAGGATGGAGGCAGCACCGATTCGGTACGCAGCAACGCCGCCACCACTATAACCGACAACGACGAAGAGGCCGACTACCAATGGGCCCCGTCCTCTTCCGACGAAGCAACTTCCTCCAACAAACCAGCTCCACAGCCGCACACACACCACCCCACCCTCCCGCCCACACTCGCGATCTCGCAAGCGGTGCACGAGTACGTCTCGGAGGCGCTCACCAACGGCAAGGGCCATTTGGCTAAACACGTCGACCGCCAGAGCTGGGACGCGGCGAGTCTGGCCGCGCTGGGCATGCTCGTCGAGGAGGTGGCGCGGTCGCAGGCGCGGTTCAATGCGCAGCGCACCATGTTTGCCAAGTCGCCGCGCAACCAGGCGCTGGCGGCGAAGCGCGAGGCGTCGAAGAGGGAAAAGGGGAAGAGCAAGGAGGGGAGTTAGGTGGGCGAGCTGAATGAGGTGGAATGCAATTGACAATGTTGACAATTTGAACCAGAGCCGGTGCAGGTGTGACCGAGAGATGATGGGGTTTTTTGAGGGTCGACTTTTTTCGGGTCTTCTTTTTTTTTTTTGCTCTCTTTTTTTGGTCTCGATTTTTTTTTCGTTCCGATTCGTACATGACAGCCGCTGAACGGGCGAGGGTCGTGCGAGGCATGCCAAAATGAACGCACCTCTGAGCACATGAAAACGGAGCGAACAGACCGCACTGCACTGCACTGCTGTCACCCACGCAACGAGGGTTCGGGAATGACGCACCTGCACTGCCAAATGCAGCCGGGCGAAGCGAGGTTCTTGCCAGCACAGCACACGAGCGACGCCGAAATCGGAAGCAACGCTGTGCCTTTTTCGCTGCAATCGCATTGTGTGTGTGCGCCACGTTTTTTTGAGCGCTCTCACCGGGTCAATGTGGCTGCGATACGATTGAGAGAGACGGGAACGGGAAGCGGACGCGGCGTCCCGAGCGAGGCAGTGCCACGGCAGCGCGCGCCAGCTCGGAGTTGCTGCAACTACGATTTTTTGTCGCAGCAAAGTTTGCCGCGTGTCAGGGCCAAGTGTCCAGAATGGCGAGGCGATCGACAGCTTGGGCAGTGCAAAGCGTCCAGGCTCCGACCATCAATCAGCGCATGCACGAGCACGCGGCTGCGCGCTTGGCCAACGCACGCGTGTGCGACACAAGTTTTTCCTTCGCTGCAGTGTACCGCTGCTGATAGGACAAGGGTCCACGACGAAGCGAGGGAGGGGTTATCTTTGGACGCCGGCGCTGTGCCCCCCCCCTGGATTGGAAGACTTGCTCGTCCCGCTCACCATCGTGCAACCTATTCGTTAGACCACGATCATACGCAATGGTATCAGAAGCAAGGTACGTCGCGCTCGCATCGGGGCCGAGCAGTGCGAGCTGCTCGCGCCAGCCGTCCGCGTCGTCGTCGCTGTCGTCGTCGCCGCTACAGCGCGCCACGGCGACGCTCTACGCGGGGAGCGCATTCGACGACGAGCCGTACGAGCTGTCGGAAAAGGCGTCGTGGTCGGCGGGCGCGCCGTTGGGCGGAGACGAGCACGAGCGCAGGGGGTGGAGCGCGTGCGTGCACCGGGGCAAGACGACGCTGCTCGTGGGCGTGTGTGTCGTGCTGGCGCTCATGCTGCTGCTGCGCGACGGCGCTGCCTCTGCCACTGCTCCTGCGACCACCGCTGCTGTAGCAAATACCACAAGCGCAGTATCAGCGCCAGCTGTAGAAGCCCCCGCGTACCGCCTCGAAGACGACATGGTCCTCATCACCAAAGTCGGCTCCGCAACCGTCCACAAACGCCTGCTCATCCACCTCGCCGAACAGGCGCGCTCGCACATGTACACGCCCAACCACCTCTACGTCTCGGACTACCCCCTAACCCTCGGCAACATCACGTTCTACGACGCACTCGCCAACGTCACGCCCACCATCGCCGCGCTCCCGGAATTCGCCACGCTGCGCACGGAACTGCACACGCTGCTCGAGTCGAACCAGAACCTCGATGACGCTGCGACCAAGGATGCTGGGTGGAAGTTGGATAAATATAAATTCTTGCCGGCGGTGGCGGAGGCGTGGCGGCGCTGGCCAGCGCGCAAGTGGTACGTGATGGTGGAGGCGGATACGTTTGTGTTCTGGCACGAGCTGGTCAAGTGGCTGTCGACGCTAAACGAACACAAGCAGCTGATGCTGGGGCATCCGAGTTTTTGCGACTACGACGGGCAGAGCACCATGTTCACGCACGGCGGGTCGGGGCTCGTGCTATCGCGCGCGCTCGTCGAGGCGTCCTTCGGGGCCGACGCTGAATTCGAGCACCACCAGGACGCACTGATCCAGGCGTCCGCGTTCGGAGACGCGCTGCTCTCCAAGAGCCTCTACGACGCGCCGGGCGTTACACTCACCGAGCTGAGCCCCGAGGGCGAGGAGCGCTTCAACAGCGACCCGCCGCGCGTGCTCAAGTTCACACGCGGCACGTGGTGCAAGCCCATCCTCAGCTTCCACCACATCACGCCCACCGACGCCGCGCACCTGTACGACTTTGCGCGTCGCCTCGACCCGCTTTTGCGCCACAACGACACGGTGCGCTGGGCGGATGTGTGGGACGAGTTCATCCCGCGCTTCCTCAAGCACGCCATGGATGCCGTGGGCCGCTTCCACGCCGACCACGATGCGCCGTTCCTGGACGCGCAGGGGGCGGAACCGGGCGAAGTCACCGTAAAAGCGTGGCAGGCGTTCGAGGAGTGGGACAGCGAGACGACGGATGTAGTCACGCGCAGTGTTGAGGAATGCAGGGAGATGTGCAGGGAGGCACCCGGGTGTCTGATGTGGGAGTGGCGCAAGAAGGGCGACGGCTGGCCGGAACAGGACTGGGGCAAGCACGAGCGTGACGGCGTGTGGGGCAAGTGCCGCTACACGAGCGAGTTTTTGAGGATTGGCGTGACCAAGCCCAACACGCACGACGAGCTGACCACCGGCTGGATGGGCACGCGCATCGACGGCTGGCGCCGCGAGCAGCCGTGTTCCGGCCGCACCGGCCTCAACGCCTACGACTAGACTCTGTATTTGTACCGCTGTTCCGCTATCGCATCGCACTGTCCCACAATCCACTTCTGTGCTAAGCGCGCTTGCTGCGCGCGCTGACCATAGCCAGGAACTCGCGCTTGCTCCACCACGCGATGCTCGTCTGCTTGAGCCGCGCCATGCCCGACATGACCGCGACCACGTGCTCGCCCCACGCTTCGCTGTCCAGCGCGGACACGTCGGTGCGCTTGACGCTGACGCCGCGCACGGGGCTCGACGCGAACAGGATGCGCGCGAGGTGGGCGGCAATCGAGTGCGTGGGCTGCCCGACGGTGTATACGGCGCTGACGCTCGTCTGCGTGGGCGCGGAGTACTTGAGCGTCATTACGTTGCACTTTGCGGTAGTCGGTGCAGATGCGGGGAGCGTGGTGATGTGCAGCAGCGCGCGGTTGTTCGAGGTCACAAGTTCGGGAAAGAACGCCAGTGCTTGGCTGGAGGACGAGAGCGCAGCGGCGAGAGTTGGCAGGATCCGCGTCGAGGACGGAAGCAGCGCGCGCGTCGGGGGCAGGTTGCCGACGAAGCGCAGCGCGGCGGGGAGGGTGAGGAGTGTGTATCCGACGATGGCTGGCGCGGCAGTGCTGGCGGTAGAGGCGGGAGTGACGATGCGCGTGTTGGCAGACATGGCGTTGGCCTTGGGCGCGCCTCTCTTCTTGGCCGCTTCGCTCGGTGTTGCAGCCGCACTCTGCTCGATGACAGGAACGACGAAGCGAAGCCCCGGATACACCCACGCCAGCACCAGCAGGTCGATCCACGAGCTGTGGTTCGCCACCACCAACTCGCCCTTGGACGCTGCTCCCCGTCTCCTGCTGCTGCTCGACACCTCCTCGACGCCCAGCCGCACAAATCCCAGCGCAAACAGCACCCCGCGCAGAAACCCCGCCCACCCAAACAGCACGTACAGCGCCCAACACACGCCTCCGACCAGCGCGCGCACCACGCCCAGCACCGCGAACACCGGCAGCAGCACGCTCGCCAAGGTTGAGGAGGATGGCGAGGCGACGACGGGCGTGAGGAACACCTGGATGCCCGTGCCCGGATCGCGAAACTTGGAGAACTTTTCGGCCATCGTTGTGCGCTACAGAAGAGTGGGATGTGGTACAGAGACAAGAAGCAGTTCAAAACAGCGCCGCGGTCTGTGCCACGCGAAGAAAAGCGTGCAATCTGACACTTTTTCCCCGATTTACACACTCACCCCTCCCGATCTCTTGCTCAACACACACTGGCAAAAGCGTCCATTGCTCGCCCCTCTTGAGCTCTCAACCGAGCGGACACCGTCTGCGATTGTGGCCGTACGCCTTGCAGTTGCTGCACCGCGCCGAGCCCTTGCCCGAGCTGGGCGGGGCCACCTGGGCCGATGCACCCGCGAGCTGGTTCAACGGTGTCGCTGGCGCCAAGCTGCCACTCAGCCCACTCACTGCTGCAGCTCTCAACGGCGAGCCGACGCCGTTGACATGCGTCGCAGCCGCTGGCGTCGCACGGCCGTTCCACGCTGTCCTCGCCATCGACGCCATGGACCGGTTGCTCGCCGTGCTGCCCGACATAGCAGACGGCGTACCCGTGAGTAGAGAGCTCGAGTCGATGACGCCGGAACCGTTGGGCGCGATCTTGCGCCTCTTGCGCGCCGACTTGTCGAGGCGCGTCTCGGCACGCGCGAGCATGGTCTCGAGCTCCTTGTCCATGATGGAGCGCGAGGCGGCATCGGAGCGGTCGTACACGCCGAGCAGGTTGAGCATCTGGCGCTCGAACGAGGGCTTGGCGACGGGAGAGACCGAGCTGGAGCCCACGACGAGCACGTCGTCCGAGTCGAGATCGAGCAGGCTGGAATCGCCGTTGGAGGGCGTGGGCGTGCCGAGCAGAGTGAGATGCTGATGCGCCGAGGGTGCGGCTGCATTGACGATGATGCTGGAGGGTGGTTGCTGCTGCTGCTGCTGTGCTGCTTGCTGTTGTTGCTGTGGGGTGGCACGCTGTGGTACTGCCTGCTGCTGCTGCTGCGTTGCTGCTGCATTGCGATTGGCGTTGGCATTCTTGGCAGCGGCGCTGGCTCTGCCTTTAGACGCTGGCTGCGAGCCACTGGCACTGGCGGAGGGGGCAGGCGTGGGCGTCGATGTGAGATTGGCAGCCTGCGCAACAGCGTTGGCGGCGGCATTGCCTGCCTGAGGCGTGCCGGGCGAATCGTGCGCCTTGCGTTGGTTCTTGATCCTCCTCACCTGGCTGGGCAGATTCTCGCGGTCGGTCTCCATCTGGTGCTTGTGTCTGCCCTCCAAGATCCTCAACTCCATCTTGCCCGTCTTCCAGTTCTTGGTGCACTGCACGCGAAAGGGACATCCGATCTTGAGCGAGCCGCGCTTGCGCCTTTCCTTGTCCTTGGGGATCTGGCGCTTTTTGGTGTTGGGCGTGCCGTCGGGGTTGAGCGATTCGGGGAAGCCACCGCGGTAGCAGGACCAGCAGATGCGCGTCTGGTTGTTGGCGGACCACTGGATGCGGATGTCAAAGCCCTGGGAGAGCGCGTAGGTGTGCATGTAGTTGGAGGCGCTTTCGAGGTTGTCGAAATCGAGCTCGAGGGGCATGGATGGTGGCGCGATGAGGCCGTCGTGATCTGGCACGCCGGGAGGGGCTGATGTGCTTGGCTGTTGTTGCTGCTGTTGTGGCTGTGGCTGTGGCTGTGGCTGTGGCTGTGGCTGTGGCTGTGGCTGTGGCTGTGGCTGTGGCTGCGGCGTGCCATTGTTGGGAGAAGGAGCCATGGGAAAAGAGTGCGACGAGATATTATTGCCGAGGAGGGATGGATTGGTGGTGCTGGGCGATGCGCCGTTGGCCGTGTGATTGTGGGCATAGTTGATGGGCAGACCTGCGCCGAGGAAGGTGGTGTGATGCGCACCGGCGTGCGAGGGATGGTACGCCATGGCGGGGGCGATGTAGCTCGGTAGGCGCGCTTTTCGATGCTCGCCTCGCCCCGCGACGTGACCAAGACTGGAAGGGGATGGACGAGTGACTGCAACGTAGCGAGCGCACCGATGCGATGGTGGGGAAGAACTGGCAGTGCGAGCGAGTGTGGACCCTGACGAGATCCGCCTTTTGGCCAATGTCGACGCAGAATTCGTTTTGGCAGAGCAAGCTGACGTCGAGATTAGGGGAGAAGAGAGAGAGAGAGAAAGAGAGCCACGACAGTCTCAAACTCGCTCGTGCGCCTCTCTGTTTTGCCACGACGCTCGTCTCGAAAAGGGGAAATTGAATTTCAAGTCGACGCTGCTCAAGTGGGGCTGTTTCGCGGCTGCTCGATGCAACAACGAGCGAGGCTTCGATAGCAAACAGAGTTGGAATTCAGCAGTCAATGTCACAGCAACGACAAGAGAAAGAGAGGCAAAACCGCTACTGATGCGTCTCGTAGTTGTGCTGCTTGACGCGGATGACAAAGTTGAGCAGCACAGCGACAAAGAGCGCCGCGCAGATCAGAGGCGGGCCAACGAGGTCGTCAAAGTTGCCCGGGTACTTGGTCTTGATCAGCGTGACACGGCGCTGGTAGCTGTACAGGCCCCACAGCAGCGTCATGACCGCGATGCCAGCGTACACTGCGCCAAACGCCTTGATGGAGCCTGAAGAAAGATAGTTGCGGTGGTGGCCCGGGTGCTGGTCGGTGTGGTCCTTGAAGAAGGCGTCCGAGTTGAACAGCGCCAGGGCAAACGAGCCGATCAGGATGGAAACACGCAGCCACGAGATCCAGGTGCGCTCGTTGGCGAACCACACCTTGGCTTCCACCTTGCTTTGGGAAACCACCTTTTTGGGTTTGCGGATGCGAGACGCAGGCGTGCGCGATGATGACGACGACGACGATCCGGCGAGCGCACCGTAGCTGCCGCCGTTGTCCTGGTTGCTGCTCAGCAACGGTTCGCGCTCGGCATACTGCGAGTCTGCGTTGCCGCCAAACACGCTCTGCAGCGCAACAACGGATCGGCGATAAGCGTAGGCGAGCGTGCCCTGCTGGGGTGGATCCGAGAGCGAGTTGGCTGCCTGGCGCGAAGCTTGTGTCGACATTTTGCGGGCGATGTGGTATCGAGTTGAGCAACGGAGAAGGTGATAACGTAGATGTGTCAACACTGCGATGGCATCAATTTCACTGTCAATCTGAGCCAACCCGAGCCAACCCGAGCCAACCCGAGCCAACCCGAACCTCGATTGCAATTTAGGCTTCATGCTCGCGGCCTGGCCTGGCCTGGCCTGGCTGAGCACACTTTTGCTACACAGCCTCGTGCGACCAGCGCTGCAGTAACAGTGTGCTGCAGCTCTCTCGAAATCGAGTCCAGTTTTTTTGACACTCAGCCCGAAACGAGCCAGAAACGTGCGCAACTTGCAGCTGTTGAGTTGAGCTTCTCGCACGAGATTGCGACTCACGAGCTATCCATCACCGATTGTGCTCCACCCAAACCCGATCGATTGAGCTGTCCCCCACTTGATTTGAATGCGAAAAAAAAAAAAAAAAAAAAAAAAAAAAGAAGCAAAAAAAGGTTCTTCTGCGGCACTGACCTTGGCTCGTGACGGTGGAATGCGACTGTGCGCTTGGTCGTCGATTCTTCTCTTTCTTCGCAAGCCACGGCGACGACCAGGCGATGCTGCTCTATCACACCAAGCCCCTCGTTCGAGCCGTAGAACCGTTGGTGTGCGCTTTCAGGGTTCGTGCAGAAAAGACAAGAATTTTCAGAGCGAACAGACCATCGTGGAAATGCTGCGCTGTGCTGTACCACTGAATTCGTCCTTTTTTTTTTTCTTTTTTCTTTTTGGCATTTGGCTGTGTTGGACAAAACGCTTTCTTCCTCCTCTCTTCATCCCACCATCATCACCACCTTCTTCTCCTCCTCCGTCATCGTCGCTCACACCCTCGTCATCCTCCGATCCGACATCCTCATCCTCCACCACGCTTCACCACCGCCACACTCTTCACCCGCAAAACTACGACCCTCACCTCGTTTCCTTCTTCCGCACCCACTTGATCTCCCTCTTTCCACCTTCGCCTTCACCCGCACCCTTCTCCAAAAATGTCTGCCGCTTCCGTTGCTGGTATGTATACACACCCTCGCTTGCTTTTCGACCACATGCTCACCTTGCTTGTGCCTTACAACAGAGTCCAAGCCAGAGGCTGTCGCTCCCGCCGCTGACACTCCCGCTGCTGCTGCTGCTGCTGCTGCTGACACCGCCGAGGCCACCGCCAAGGCCACCGCCAAGGCCACCGCCGTCGCTGGCG
Source organism: Sporisorium reilianum f. sp. reilianum (assembly GCA_900162835.1). NCBI lineage: Eukaryota > Fungi > Basidiomycota > Ustilaginomycetes > Ustilaginales > Ustilaginaceae > Sporisorium > Sporisorium reilianum. The sequence goes on along the minus strand of LT795063.1, from coordinate 46,561 downwards.
ACGAGTCCGCCGAAGCCACCAACATCGACCCCAACGCCACCCTACTCGTCCGCGCGCTCGTTTCCACCAAGGAGGCCGGCATCATCATCGGCAAGGGCGGCGCCAACGTCGCTGACCTCCGCGAGCAGACCGGCGTCAAGGCCGGCGTCTCCAAGGTGGTCCCCGGCGTCCACGACCGCGTCCTCTCCGTCACCGGTACGCTGGTCGGTATCGCAGACGCCTTTGCCCTCATCGCCAAGACCATCCTGGAAAACCCCTTGAACATCCCCGTCCAGGCCGACGGTTCCCCCGCCGAGTCCGCCGCGCAGTCCACCTCGGTGCGTCTGCTCATCTCGCACAACCTCATGGGCACCGTCATCGGCCGTCAGGGTCTCAAGATCAAGCACATCCAGGACCTCTCGGGCGCACGCATGGTCGCCTCCAAGGAGATGCTGCCCCAGTCCACCGAGCGCGTCGTCGAGGTGCAGGGCTCGGTCGACTCGATCCGCGTCGCCATCCACGAGATCGTCAAGTGTCTCGCCGAGGACTGGGACCGCTCGCAGAACGTGGTGCTCTACCAGCCCGGTCAGGGCGATGGCCCGGGCATCCTCGCCGCCGGCGGCATGGGCGGTCTGCAGCAGCAGGGCTCGCGTCGCCAGGGCGGTCCGGCCTACCTCGCCGGCGCCATGGGCAACATGAACCTCAACGCCAACAACGGCTCGTCGTTCAACAACAACAACCGCTCCGGCACCACCAACACCAACACCAACTCGCAAAACTCGCGCCGCACCGACCCCAACGCCGTC
>LT795063.1:21570-45718 GCA_900162835.1 Sporisorium reilianum f. sp. reilianum | reverse complement strand
TGCGCACGCAGAACATCTCGATCCCCTCGGACATGGTCGGCTGCATCATCGGCAAGGGCGGCTCCAAGATCACCGAGATCCGCCGTCTCAGCGGCTCGCGCATCTCGATCGCCAAGGTGCCGCACGACGAGACGGGCGAGCGCATGTTTACCATCCAGGGCACGCCCGAAGCCAACGAAAAGGCGCTCTTCCTGCTGTACAACCAGCTCGAGACCGAGAAGGAGCGTCGTCAGAAGCAGACCGCCGGTGGCGCCAACGCCGCCGCTGACGACGATACCCCTGCTCCCGCTGCTGCGGCTGCGGCTGCGGCTGCGGCTGCGGCTGCTGCCACTTCGGCTTGATTGCGTTGGCTGCGCGGTGTGCGCACTCCAAAATGAAGAGCTTTGTTCTCTCTCTCTTCGATTCACGCATCACTTTTTTTCCCTTCTGTCTTTCGGGGAGTTCAAGAAAGGGTCCGTGGGGCAAGTGTTGAATACGAAGAGAAAAAGCCACATGCAGATCAGCATCGTGTTCTGTGGCTGTGTGTGCTGTCGACGTTGAGCTATCAGGAAGCATCGAGTGTGTTGCAAAGTGAACTGACGACGGGTGCAAGATGTTCGGAAATCGGCCACTGTCACGCACGTCCACCCAAAGTGGAGGCATTTCCACTCTTCCTTCCTTGCCTCTTGCCTCTTGCCTCCTTCCACCACGACCAACGAACAATGACGATACGACGGCGCCTCCTCTCCGCGCCTTCCTCCGCCCAGCGATTGCTGAGCACATCCGCACACACACGCTACCAGCACGTGCTGTATCTGGGCGAGGTGCTGGGGTATCGCGCTGAGCAGCGCTTTGCGCCGTTCCCGCGTGCGTGGGTCGATGCGGTCGGCGGCGCGGCGGACGTCGACCACGGTGTGCGCTGGCGCTGCGCCGCGGGTGGGCCCAACCATGCGCTGCTCGCGTATACGCTGCTGGATGTGCCGTTGGCCGCAAGGTCTGCACGGCGCGTTTCGGAGGATGTCGTGATTCCGGGTAAGGTTGGAGTGGAGGAGGAGGGGCAAGAGGGAGAAGTGCTGGAGGAGGCCGGTGGCCGAAAAGCAGCGAGCAGCTGGCCGAGCAAGGTGTACAGCATCGGGCGCAACACGCACGCACAGCTCGGACTCGGCTTCGCCAGCCAAGAGGCCACACGCGGCATGGTCACCGGCGACCTATCCGGCTCGTGCGGCGTCTCGGCCGTCGTCGCAGGCGGCACGTTCAGCATCGTCATCACCCAAGAAGCCACCACGTCCAACATCTCGGTCTTCGGCAACGACACGCTCGGCCAGATCGGCTCCTCTGCCGCAGAAACATCGACTACGCTGGATCCATACGACGTCTCGACGCGACTCGCTGGTTCGGATGCACCACAGTTGCGCTTGCTGCCGCTGCCGAAGCGCGTCGAGGTGGGTGGTGGGGGGTGGACGGTGAAGAGTAGTGCGGCGGGGGTGGACCATACGCTGCTGCTGCTCGAGCGCGAGATTAACGGGTATGCGGTGCAGCGCGTTGTCAGTGCGGGTCTGAATGCGGATGGGCAGCTGGGCGTCACTCCGTCTGGCAGCGCGAGTGTGCCCATCTCTCCACTGCTCAGCCGGGCATTCCAAAGCGTGCCCCTCGCGCTCACGCCGACACCCTCAGGTACAGCGGGGGACAAGATCGTATCGGTCGTGTGCGGGGCAGACACATCATACGCCCTCACCGCCGCGAGCGACCTGTGGGTGTGGGGCAACAGCGAGTACGGCCAAACGCTTTGCGGGACACACGACCGGCTCGCTGCCCCTCAGCGCATCGCCAACCCGCTGCCCGCCGCATACGCCGCACACACTATCCACACACCCACCGTGCCGCGCATAAAAACCCTCGTCGGCGGCGGCGCGTTCGCGGGCATCCTCGACACCCAAGGCCGCGTCTGGGTCGTCGGCCACACCGCACCCTTCGCCGAAAGCGCACACGACGACACGCTACGCCTCGTGCAAGGCCTGCCCAGCGTGGAGCGGTTGTTCGCGGGACTCGAGTACCTCGTCGCTACGTGTGCGGACGAGGTGTACGTCTGGGGCGTACTGCCACGCTCAGTGTCGCGCACGCCCGTGGAGGTGCCGACAAGGGTGCACCTCAACGTGCCGCGCACGCCACGCCAGGTGTGGCTCGATCAGAATCCACGTGCCAAGCGCAAGCAGCGCGAAGAGGGGGATGGGGAAAAGGGGGGGAGGGTGTCAGTGCAGGCAGCAGCGTGTACGCGCGACCACGTGCTGCTCGTCCTCGACGACGGCGTGGGCCCCGACGTCTGGGCCGAGTGCGTCCAGCCGCCAGCGGACAAGGGCACCGACATCACGCTGTGACTGAACGAGAAATGACATTGCTGTGCGGGTGTACACTGTGCTTTGGCTACATTTGTCTCGACACATTGATTCTGCGATCACCTTGCTACGAAAGTCGAGAGAGGCGCCGACGAACGCAGCCAGGCGCCGCGCGGCTCACGCGCCCGCCTCGCTGTCCGACGAGATGACGTGCGCCTCGAGCTGCGGATCCAGCCACGCGGCGCCCGCACCGGTACGCTGCTCCCCCTGATTCGAGTCGGTCGCATACGCCAGCGGGTTCGGCGCGAGCACGACACCGCCCGACAGGCCCATCATGTGCGCCATGCTGCGCGTCGGCGCGGCTGCGGAGGTGGTGCGCATCTTGGTGGGTGTCGTGGGCTCGGCGTGCTGCTGCAGCGCGCGCTTCTGCGGCGTGATGCGCGTGGGCGTGGATGCGCCGGAGCGCTTGGTCGGCGTGGTTGAGGCGGGTCTGGGTTTGTTTGTCGGCGTGCGCGGGGTGGACGGCGAGGATTTGGTGGATGCGCTGGCTGCGGTACGCTGCGGAGTGGTAGGGGTGCGGTGGTGCACACGCTTCTGCACCGCTTCCGCCACCACGCGATCCAGCACCTCCTCGAGCGCCTTCAACTCCGCCACCACGCCCAGCACCCTCTCCCTGCGCTCCTTGATCCGCACCGCCCGCTCGACACGCTCGCGCCGCGGTCGGTCCGCCTCGTAAAAGTAGCGCGCGTACACCTCGTCGTCCGCCAGATCATTGCCAAACGTGCGCGACACCGTGTGCGCCAGGTGGCTGTACAGCCCCTTCATGAGCCACACGGGGATGCCCTGCGCCTTGTCCGCAACGAGCAGCGAGAAAAAGTTAAAGTCGCCGCGCAGGTTGGCCATGAGCTCGAGCGCCGTGTACAGCCAGCGCTGCTTGCGCATCATGGTCTCGGCGATGAGCACCAGGTGCCGGTGCACGGTGAGTTTCGGGGTGGAGTAGACGCCGGGTGCGGCGTGTACGTCGGTGGTGGGGGGGTCGTCGAGAGTGTTGGCGGTGGTGGTGCGCTTGCGGGTGGGCGTGGATGGCGACGAGGCGGTGCCGTCGACGGCGGTCGTGGGGCCGGGCGACGGTGCTTTGGCGGGTGCCTTTCGCGCGCCTTTGACCTGCGATCGCGTCGCCGGCGACGTCGCTTCCACCGTCGAGCCCTCGTCTGGCTCCGCCGTCGACGCGCGCGGCCTGCCCGATCCCGAAGTATTATAGCCCAGCCGCTCAAAGTCGTGCTTGCTGACGAGGCCCGCCTTGTACTGGAAGTCGATCATCTTGTTGGCGTTGGTGATAAAGTGCCGGTCGCCCGCGTCGGCCTTCTCCTTGGCGATGAGGCTCATGCGCAGCATCAGGTACGTCTGCTGCTCGTCGGCGACCCACGCCTTATACTCGTTGTCGCCCGCCTCGTCTGTTTCCATTGCATCAAACAGGCCAGAGCCAGCACCGCCGCCGATCGTGCCGTACTCGTAGATCGAGTGCTGCGCGGCTCCCTCGGCAAGCACGTGCATCTCGTTGCTCAGGCGGCCCTGCACAAACTCGTTGGCGATGGCGAGCAGGTCGGCGACCAGCTGCGGATAGGTGCTCTGCAGGGTCGCAGGGATGGCGTTCTTGATGAGCAGAGCCAGATGCTTCCGGGCGACCTCGGCGTAATTGAGCACGGCAGAGCGGAACTTGGCCTGAAGCTGGCTGTGGGCCTGCTCGTAGATGTGCGTCGTGGCCACGGCGTGGCTGAAGCTGGGACCGCGCTTGAGCTCCTCGATCAGCTCGTCCACCGTGATCGCCTTCTTCTTTGGCAGCATCGCGCGTGCACCTGAAGTGGATGCGACTGCAAAAGACACGGTCTCGTCGTCGCCACCTTGCTGCTGCAGATCGAGCGAGGCGCCGCCCACCGCCTTGTTCGAAAGCTTGCTGCAGAACGTCCAAGGCCGGGGTCGGTACGCCGCAGTGAGCGCCAGGTCGCGCGCTTCGGCCGCCGTGAAGGGCAGGTAGATCGGGGCAATGGCGAGCAGCTCGTAGTTGAGACGCGGTGCCAGCTCGGTGTTGATGTTGTGACTGAGGATGTGGAAGTGCTTGACGATCTCGTCGACGCGCATGAACAGCTCCCTGCGCGTCGGGAAGCTCTGCGCGATGTCGTCGGCGCCAGCAGGAACACCAGCCTCACCGTCCTTGTGGCCGAGGTCGTTCTTGATGGCAGCAACGGCAGCTTGGTGTTCGATGTTGACGTGTTCGAGAAGCTTGGCAGCCGAGACGACGATGCCGGGGAGCGTCGATCGGATCTGCTGCAGCAGAAGCTGGCTGAGGCGGTGGTGGAGGTTGTCGAGCCCACAGCGGGTCTCGACAAAGTCTTGGTTGCCGTCGTCGCCGACGCTGTCGAGCATCGAAGCGGTCAGGTGCCACTCGGAAGAGGCAACGTTGACGTCGCCGTGGAAGAAGCGGTGCTCGATATCGCGGATGCTGTCGCGATCCTCGTTGGATGCGGCGCCTCGGACGACGTGCCAGCCATGCTTGAGGTGATAGTACGACGCCGAAGCAGCTTGGCCGTCTTGCACGCTGTTGGGCGAAGAGTCGTTGATCATCCTGGCCCACTGTCGACCAGAGGAGGGCACCATGCGATCGGGCATCGTGAGCACGCCCACCGTCCTTTTACCCTTGGGGTCGACCTCGCGAGCAAGAGCAAATCCTCCCTGGTTTTGGAGGTCGTTGGCGAGCGAGGCAGCAAAGACGATGATGACGTTGTCGTCCTTGATCTCGCGCTTGATCATGTTGCGGGTCGCGTTGATATCGCTGGTACGGCCAGAGGCGATGAGTCCGGGCAGGTCGGTGAATCGCAGCGGTTCGGCGCCAGGGGCACGAATCGACAAGAACAGCCGGGTGCCAGCAGGGAAGAAGGTGGGAAGCTTGCGCTCGGCGTCATCCTCGATGTCGACGAGCTCGTCGGACGACATGGACAGGTACGGCGAGTCGTTGATCACGGAGGACCCGGGCTGAAGAGAGGGGAGATGGTCGAGGTCGAGCACGGCCAGCGAGGCGCGGCGGATGCGATCGGCGACGAGCGAAGGGTGGTCGATGGCGTCGCCGAATTGCACAATGCCACCACCAGCACCGGCTCTGGACGCCGGAAGCACGAGCGAGACAACCGCAGACCATGAGGTGGCGTCGATGTCCGCAGAGGCTGCGTCATCGTTGGTGGCGGAGGTGACGACGATGTCGAGAGGCCCGCGCGTGCAAGTGCCGTGCGATCGAGGAAGCGAGATGCCGGCGAGAGACTCGACGAGGGAGCTCTTGCCTGCGCTCTGCCCGCCGACGAGCACCAGCCTGGGAAAGCTAAGTTTGATGCCGCTAGCAGTACGTTGAGACGAGACTTGAAGGTGGGCAGGCGTAGTCATCGCATCGGGAGGCGGAATCGGAACGCTGAGGGCCTCGATCTGCTGGCAAAGGGAAGTGAGGCGGCGGACGATGGCGCCGTAGTCGGATGCTTGCATCGTCGTGTTACTGGCGTGCGCGCCTTGTGCCTGTCCAAGCCGGTCCATGGTAGCGAGAGGCACCTAATCACCTCAAATAAGCGAGATGATGATGAGCGAAAAGGTCAGCAAGCCGCCCTTGGATGACAGCACGACAGCGACGACTTACAAAGGACCGACGATGGCGCGGAAAGCTGCTCTCGGCTGAAAGAGCCGTCGAAGAAGGACACTTTGCCAGCTGCCTTCCAACGATGACGAAGATGTCTGGGATGCGTTGGAGGATGCTGGCTGAGGGGAGGTGGCGTTGTTGTGCTGCGTCTAGATGAGGTGACGAAGGGCAAGTGTGTTGGTCTCTGCGGTAGGTGGAAGGCGAAGCGACAAGGTCGAAAAGGTGAGAGGAGGAGCGCCAACGAAGATCGAGGAAGGGAACGCGCAGACGCGAAACCGCCGAGTCTTATAGTCGCAAGTGCGGCCGTTGTTGTGTTTGGACGGGCAGCGGATCGACTGAGCTCCTCCAAGTGTTGTTGTGCGATTCTTTGTTTCTGTGCGGGATCAACGAGGATGATCAGCGTCGTGACAGATGTGCGCTTGTTTCCCGCACAAAGCGTGCATAAAGCAAAGTGCGCATCGCCAAGCGTTTTTGAAGCGCCATTCAAAGTTCCGTCGATCCACGGAACACCAGCTTGGACCAACCTTGATCGAGCAGGTTGCCACTCTGTTCAAGATGCAGCGGTGGACGTTGTCGCCGACTGCGTCGCTGGCGGCCGTTGCGATTCGGACGACGTTGTCGTTCGAGCTTGTTGCTCGTCCAAGTGCTGGTTGACAAGCTCGATCCTTTGCCACCATTGACGAGTGACTGTGCGGATGCCTGCGCGCGCCTGCTCGATCGCATCGCTCGCTGCTTGCCCGCCGTGGCTCTTGGCAGTGCGGATAATCTCGTCAGCTCTGTGTGGGCCGATGCCAACATCTAGCTTCTGGCCGTGGTTGCTGCTCTTCCACTGCTTCGTCAACTGCAGCAACTCGTCGTCCTCTAAGATCACACCGTGTGTGACGTCGACGAGTTCCGAGACGTGCATGAGGTCCTGAAGACTCTGCTGGGTCGATGTGAGGTGAGTCATACTCTGTTCGAAGCTGCTCGCGACCCTCGGCGCTGGAAACAAGTAGACGAGGAGGACGAGCGTCAAAAACACGAGCTGGCGGAGGATGTAAAGGTTGGTGTGCCAGTGGTTGAGACGCGACGAGTCGGCGGTGACGTGACCAAACTCAAACATGATGAGCAGCTCGACAGCAAGCAGCACGAGCAGCGCCGTGAGCGAAGATGTGCGCCAGCCGCTTCGGTCCGCTTCGTACGCTCTCGCATGCATCGAATCTCGTCGTGGGAGACGGAGCAGAGACGCAGCCTGTCGTATGGCAACGGCCACCGAGTCGTCCGGATGCGTCGTGAGCAAACCCAGTGCCAAGATGCGCCAAGCATACGTGCCGAAGAGGAACGGAAGCGCATACCAGAAGTAGTCGTTGGTCGTCTTGCAGAAGGTGCAGTCGAGCAGCGGTTTAGCTCCAAGCAGAAGGTACATGCGTCTGCCCTCGTAGCTCGAGAGCCTCGAAATGAGCGCCTGCAGCTCTGCCTGTTTGGATGAAGTGAGAAGTCCGACGGGCAGCAGCGACGGCGCATGGTTGATGAGGTCACGAAGCGTCGTGGTTGGTATTGTGATGGGCGCTCCGTAGGCCAGGAAGAGATCCGGCCTGTAGCCGCCGCGGAATGCCTCGATGTGGAGAGGAGCGCTGTCGGCTTGACTCGAGCTCAAGACGCTGGGTGCGGTGTAGAGCGTGTATATCGACCGGTGCAGGTTGTCGATAGCCGAAGCCGGGATAAGAATGTCGATGCCGTACTGCACCGGGATGAGATTGCGGATGCTGATGAGCACCAACAGCAAAGCTGCTATCGAGACCGTCGCAGAGAAGGGCGTTGCAAACGGAGTCAAGCGTGCCCATGACAAGGGCTTTGGCGCTGCTGCCTGCGACGACGACGATGCATCGCTTTGACGAGACGAGCGGGCGGAAGAGACGAGTCGCTGTGCTTGACGGAAGATGGGCGGCAGGATGATCATGCCCAGCACAAAGTACGTGGTGAGGTCCGCCATGGTGCTCGCTGATCATGGAAGGTGGCTCCTCGTCATCAAGGAGGAACGAGAGGATGATTGGACCCTTGATCGCCGTCGACGTCGTCGAGCAAAGATCTAACAATTTGCCAAAAATCGCCTTTTTTCAAGTTCATGTTAGAGCTCACTCGAGAGCTGTCAAACAACGGATTTCGATATGTCTCGTCCAGCATGGCCTTGTCGTATCGACACTGTCCCGTAGCTGGCTGGCTGGCTGGCTAACTGGCTTCCAACTCTATGAAACACATGCATCGCACCAGCAGGGCGGTGGCTTGCCGCTTTGGGGACGCAAAAGCATGCGCCAGTCGTTCTGGTCGAGTAGAATCTACTCTGCGTTGGAATAGACTCGCTCGCTCGCTCTCCGTCGGTTGTCGGATTGGGCTCACCTTCTCTCAGAGAGCAGGGGCAGAGCAGCGTACTATGTGTGCCTGCTTTCAGACAGAGTGATTGGAGGAGAAAGCTGCGAAGGAGCTGCTCGTGATCAAAGGAAAGCTCACCGTCCAACTCTTCCTTGCTTCCCTTCTTCCTTCATCCAAGGCCCGGCGCCTTTCTTCACCATTCTGTTTCTTTCATCTCTTTCTTTCCCGACTGCGAGGACACTGTTCTTGCTTTTCATTCTACGAAACACTTTCTTTCATTGCGATCATTAGTGACTTTGACGTTGGTACGACTTCGGGCAAGTCGTTTATCTCAAGGCTGCACCAGACAGCCAGCCGTTTTGACGCGCAGAACGACACAGCATGCCTCGTTTCAGGCCAAAGCCTTCGAAAAAGGCACGACCATCATCGACCACTCCTAGACAGAAGCAGAGTGAGAGCAAGGCGAGGGAGATCGACCCACTGCTCTTGGCCGCACGAGACGATGCCTCCGCAACACCCTTCATCCCCGGTCTCATGGTGCCCAGCTCCACCTCTGCCGTCTCTACACCCTCCAGCACGGCCTCCCCAACATCCACCGCGGTCACCAACCCGATTGCGACGCTTCACCACAACGTACCGCTCATCCTGTGCATCGTCGTGAGCGCCGTCGTGATCACGGCCACGCTCTCGGTCGGTCTTGCCTGGCTGCTGCGTCTCGCCTGCTGTACGGGGGAGCGTCGAGCGAGGCGCAAGCGCAAGCTGGATCGATCGACGTGGAGTCCTTCTGCTGATGTCGACAAGCAAGAGCGCAGCTCGTTCGATAGCGTCACTGTGCTCGGCGATGGAGACGTACAAGACAAGGACGACAAGATCGATCTTCTTTTCGGTCAGAGTGTGCAGGACGGCCAGGTCAGTCACGACGTGCCCGTGCTGGGATATGCGGAAGACACGCCCAGGAGCACATGGAACGGTAAGGGATGGACATTGTTCGATCCACCCGTTGCAGCTATCAGGCCACCGGAGCCAGCAGCGACGATCGCTCCCACGGCGAACACACGAGGCGGCAACTACGGCGCCGCGAGGCAAGAGCTCGCCGACCGCGATGTCGGCGGCTTCACCTGGCCCACCTCGGTCGAGCGCCAACCGGGCTTCATCGAGCGTCTGGTGCAGCGGCACCACCACGCGTCCGACCTCCCCACAGCCGCGCCGCTGCCGTACCCGTTCCAGGCCAAGCCGCCGCAGCCCGCCTCGCGCATGGCGATTTTGGGCGGAGCAGCCAACCGCGCCGTGATGAACATGCTGCCTGTAACGCTGCGCAATGCTGCGACGACGGCGTCGAGGCAGAGGGCGACGAGGAAGCGATACCTCGACATGCAGCCGTACCTGGACAGCGATTTTGAGGGGACCATTGGCGGGAAGGATCGAGAGCTGCCCATGGCGCGCCGACTGCGACGCACCGAGGAGCGCATGGCGGTTGATTGGACCACCGAGGAGGAAGGCGATGCATCTGCGGTGGAGGACAACGCCAAGCACACCTTGCATCGAGTGCAGCCGGTCTTGGTCTCCACTCCAGTGATCAATCCGCAGGGCAAGGCGCCAGTCGAGTTCACCCCTGGCTTGGCAGGCGTCGGAGCCGTCTGGTCCAAAAGAGGATCTCAACCGTCTCTACTGCCAACATCCAACGTAGCCGTCGTCGTGCGCCCCTCTATGGCGACGGAGCGCCAGCCCGTAGTGATCGAGCCCACCCGTGCCTCGCTGCTGCCCTTCCCTGTAATGGAAGGCGACCGACGCACGCGTCTGCTCGGAAGCGTCGGACGCTGGCTGGGCCAGCTGACGGAGGCGGGCGAGATCGCGGACCCATACACGGCGCTGTCTCCCCGACCCGATCGACACATCACCAAGAACGGCAGTCTGCGCAGCCACTACACTTCGACGACGCTCGCCGACTCCGAAACGCACGTCGATGCGCGCACCAGCACGAGCGGTGCTGGCAAGTCCGAGCGTCTGTTGGAGCGTGTCGATGCGGATCAGGCTGAGCACGAACGACAGCAGCGCAGACTGCTGCGCAAGGCACGTTTGTTTGCGCCTACCACAACTGCTGTCGACCTGGAAGCGCAGCAAGCTACCGCCAAGCTTGGTGGGGACGGCGATACGGTTGAGGTCAGCGTGAGTCGTGCACCCAGCATCCGACCTCAGTTTTGTGCTACGACGGACCTTCAGAGCTGGCTCGAGCCGAGCAAGGTGTCGACGACGCACGGCTTGAAAGTGCTCGAGGAGCACGAGGCTGCGAGCAGCGTGGGTGCGGATCCGTTTGCGTCCGACGCCGACTGTGGCAAGACAAAGCCTCCCGCTACCGAATCTCGTCCCAGCAAGCCCAAGCTGCGATCGTCGAGCTCAAAGCAGAACTTGCGCTCGAGTGCAAACGACGCCAGCCGACAGAAGCGAGACATGGCACGCTCAACCAACACGGGTCTGGCAAAGAAGGCCAGCCACGACGCCCTCACTTCGAGATGCCAGAGCTCAGCCGCGATCACGGTCGTCTCCTCGGTATTTGACGAAGCGTTCGCTGCGCAGCTGAAGAAGTCGAGCGCTGCCAAGAGCACGCCCAGGCTGAAGAGCGATGCTAAAGCAAAGGCGAAGGCCGAGGCGGATGCAACGATGCGTGAAGCGTGGAGACGACGCAGGATGCTGTCGCTCAGCTCTCGTGGCAGCCAACGGAGTCGCACCACGCGCACGACCCGCACCCGGTCGGACGGTGTTGGTGCACTGCTCAGCCGCCAAGAGAGTCTGCAATCGCAGCCGAGCGTCTACTCGGAGCTGACGGCGCCGTCAGACTACGCGTTCCGAGCACCGCTCTTGTCGGACACGGTTCGAGGTGCGATGTTGACGAGCTGTGCGGCGAGCACGGCTGATGCGCTGTCGGACGAGTCAGATGCAGCTCAGGAGGTGATGCTGCGGCCAGAAGAGGATGCGACGACGACGACGATGGTGGGAGAGGAAGAAGCGCATCTCAAGAAGCAGCTCAAGAAGCAGACCAAGAAGCAAGCCAAGCGCGACCAGAGACGTGCTGAGCGACAGCATGCCACTGCTGATTCGCGACCTCGTGCTGGTCAGCCTTCGCTCAGCTCGCATGGAAGCGTTCCCGCCGAGCTTGCCAGTGGGGGCACTGAAGCAGTGAGGCGTATCATCAGGAAGCAGCGTTCCATCTCGCTCGGTGCTGTGCGAAACCAGTTTGCGAAGGCACCTGCCGACGCTGATCACGTCACTGCTGCTCCGGACTCGCCTTGGACGTCGAGCGACTCGGACATCAGCATCCGTCGATGGGGAGAGCCTCGTCGCGACGACTCTGTGCGACTTGCCCCTCGTGGAGCTCGCTACCACCACTCGCACTCCAACCCTGCTGGACTGACGGATGCAGCAGCAATGAAAGCCAACAGACGGACGCCAGCGAGCCAGGCGCGTTCCAACAGCTTCTACTTTGGAATGGGCGCCGGAAGCGATCTGCGCGACCTTTGCTGACCAACGGCTGCTCTCATGAGCTTGTGGTAAACAACCAACGTCAATCCAACCAATTTTTCTTCTTCATTCACTCGGATGGTGATTTGTTTCGATTCGTGCATTGTTTTGAGTGTGTTCTTACGTGCGTGTGACTGACCCGCTGGACCGCCGTAGGGCTGTGTAGAGAGGGAGCAGATCAACGCGTCGGAATGTCCTTTGCGAGCGCCGCGAGGTCTCGCACCATACTGTAGTACTGAAGGTGATTGTTCGCTCGCTCCTGTCCTAGGATGACCTCAAGAGGTTCCATGTTGGTGTTCATCCATTCCACCATCTGCTGCGATGCCCTAAAGTGTTGTTCGCGTATGTCCTGAGACTGCATTTCGATCCTTTGAGGATGAAACTGCGCGGAGAGGAGCCCGAGGTAGTCGGCGCTCAAGCTATGCAAGATTTCTTTGAGGTTGAAGCCTAAAGTGAGATTCGGACGAGACAGATGAGTGAGGATTCGGCGGGCCTATGCCAAAGAAACTGCAAGGCTACTCACTTGATTCCCATCGATCGGTACCAAAGAGGCTCAGCTTGGCGACTTTTTGTGTGATCTCGCTCGGATAGTTACCCAGGATAGGATCCTCGTCGACTGGCTCACGATACGGGAGCTGAAAGTGTGCGCGATATTCGCGGCGGAAGATGTCAAGAGGACTTGGTCTGGCACGCAGCGAAGCTGGTTGGTGAGTCCAACGTTCGTCAGGGGCTTTACGCGCCCGGATACCGCCGAGGAGCGCCACGAGCGCCACGAGTAAGGTCAGAACGGCGAGGCGGTTGACGAAGGAGGCACGGACGGGCCTGATCTTCATGGTTCGGGATGATGAAGACAGCAAGGCTGATGTTTGTGTTGGCGGACAGCGGTGAGAAGAAGACGAAAGCGAGACAAGGAAAGTGAGAGGGAGGAGAAAAGCGTCTGATCCGCTCTCTTATAGCTTGCAAGCGGATGCAGCTGACGTGGAAGAAAGGGGGTGGGTGACGAAACCTGAGAAAAAATCGGTGACGTTGTTGTACAGATTCTGGTTGATCACATGAAGGCTGTGGTGATATGCACGGGAAAACACGGCCAAGGGACTGCAGGTTGCCAAGTGGGTGGGACCACCGAGTGGTGGGGACCGGATCTGAAATGGTGGACGGCGTGTGGTTGGTTGGGGTCGATGCACTTGATCAAGCCATGGCTTCGTCACACGAATCGGCGTCCGACATTTCGGGGAAAGGGGTGAAGAAGCGACAAGAGATGGGCCTGTTGCGCTCTCCATGAAAGATTCGGAGGAGGAGGTGGTAGAGATCGCGGCAGAAGCGGATGATCTCTGGGTCATAGCGGGCGCAGACCTTGCAGTCGCGCCAGAAAAAGGCGTCGTCGTGGGGCGCGAGCATGATGCAGTGCTCAGCGTAGAGGTTCTGAACGGCGCGGATGACTCTGAAGCGCTGCTTGAGGCAGTCGGCTGTCTGGTTGAGCACGTTTTCGGGAGCGAGAAGGGTGCAGATGTCTCTGCGCAGCAACTCGGAGAGCGTCGAGATGTCGAAGCGTAGCGACGCAATCAGGATGGGGAGGGGCGGACGCGGCAGATTCTCCTTGCCGAGGCGATTGACGAGCTTAAAGTGCGAGAGCGGGTCGGCTGGGAGCGGCATGACCTGGTAGTCGAGGAGGCAGAAGGTGTCGAGGATGGCGTGGTAGGTCCATTCGTACTCGACAAAGTTTTGGCTGTTTTTGGTGCGGTCGTCGGAGCGCCTGAGTCGCTTGAGCAAGCGCAAGGACGCGTTGGAGCTCTTTTGGAAGAGGTTGCGTTCCAAGACACGCGCAAAGACGGAGCCCGCGCAGAACCTGTGCGTGACTTCGCCCGGGGTGGCTATGGAAGGATCGAGACGCTGGCCGCATCTGTAAATGACCTTTTTCTTGAGGTGGGAGTAGTCGGAAAGGGTCTTGTTGTAGCTCGTGGGAAAAGACATGGCGACGACCGAAGATGAGCGAGGATACGAGTGGCTGGAGCGAAGAAGCCGAGTAGAAGAGATGCTCCAAAGATGATGGTGGTGGTGATGAGCAGAGCGACGAGAAGCGACAATCGACGACGGCTCAGAGGGTCAAAGCGCAGCAGAGCAGCAGAAGCTCCTATCGTGCGGTTTCGTTCCCCTTTGTCTCTCTCTTTGCCCTTTTTGACGCACGGCCATTTGGGCCTTTCCGCACTCTGTCGGCAGTCGCATTCGATCTCTTTTGGCCCCACTTTCGCCAATTCACGACTGCCAAAAGTGAAGACGACTCAGCAGCATCGGCTGTTGCGACGCTGTTCAAGTGCGTGAATGGCGGCTGATCCGTTGCGAGGGGATGCTGCGCTGCGTTGCTAGGGGACTTGGACTGTCTGACTGAGCCTGCTTCGGTCTCTCCTGATGTGACATCGGAAGCGACGCGAAACGACCGCATTTTGACAGGCGATGCCGAACCATTCTGCTGAGCCGTCTGTCTCTCTCTCGCCCCGTCGGCTGCTTTGCCTTTCCGACTGCAACACGAAGAGCACCTTCAGCACATGTCCTCATCGGTTCCATTCCGAGAGCGACGGAAAGCATCCGCAAGCACGCGCTGTGGCTAGATGCAAGGCCCCACCGACAACGCAGCTTTGTCACGCTCCCACTTGTCAACGCACATCACGCAGCCTGTCAGCTCCATCACCTTCAGAGCTGCAACCGTGTGATTTCTGAGAAAAGACCCCAAAAATTAAAAATTAAAACAAAATTAAAAAAAAGCCCCGCTCTTGTGCCTTTGTCCGAGTTCCGCACCTTATCTTTCTTTCTTCCAAAACGTCACTTTTCTGGTTGCTCTCTTTCCGAAAAGACGACTGAGCCTCTCTCTCCTCCCCCTTACAATCACCACAACACTTCACGCCGCTCATCGCCCTTCGCCTGACACAGCCACATTGCGAGCACTCCCAACGCTCTTCAGGCTCACGATCATTTCGAAAACGAGGGTCCCACTTCGAATGGAATAGCGAGCGACCCACGCAAAAGCTCACTAGGGAAACCGCATGTGGTGGTGGTCACCACTCCGCATCTCGACGGTATCCAGCAGCACATCCTTTGGCACGGTCTCGTCGCTGTCTGCAGTGTACAGCCTTCGAAGAGCAGTAGCACCATCACGCAGCTTTCGTACTTCTGCCTTGCGCCCCGCTTCGCAGCCACGGACCCAAAGGAATATGCTCGCCGACCTCCGCGTGCTTCACGTGCCATCCTCCGACACCAATGTGCTGCCACCCGTCATCCTCCAGTTCGGCGCGGATCGCTACCTCTTCAATGTCGGCGAAGGCGTCTCCCGCTCCTCCACCCAGCGCAAGGCCAACTTGAGCCGTGTCTCCAACATCTTTGTCTCTCGCGTAGGCTGGGAGGCCATCGGTGGCCTGCCTGGCGTGCTCATGTCCATGGCCGACGGCCAGCGCTCTACCGAGTCTCTGCACGGCCCCGACGGACTTCGCTACGCTCTCGCCACCATGCGCACCTATGCAAAGCGCGATATCATGAAACTCGTCATCAACGAGATCCCTGCACACGCTGGCCCGTCAAATACAGCCGCCGCCGCCATCGCACAACCCTTCTTCACCGACGACAACCTTGCTATACATGCCATCTCCCTCTCTCCCGCCAGTGCCATCCAGCCAGCATCCAAGAAGCAAAAGGTCGACAGTCCTCGCTCATCGGCAAGCGTCTCGGCAGCCATCCTCGAAAAAGTGGATCAACTATGGCGGAAACCCTACTTCAACCCATCCAGCTTGGAAGGCGAAGAGGCACGAGCATGGATCCATCTCATCTCTGACAGCATCTTCAACGACTCACTCCTTCGCAAACGCCAGCAGCAAGCGAGTGCTACAGCCGAAAGCACTTCAAACTCGAATTCGTCACGGCAACTCGTCTCCTCGGCCGAGGACGTCGAAATGCAAGATGCCGATCAGCCACAAGCTGCTTCCTCGTCCCAAGCTCGCGGTCACTCGCCATGGCGTCCTCCGCTCTCACCCGCCTTTGTCACCCGCCTTCTACCGCGTCCAGAGAATGACACGCGCAACCTCTCGGCAGACCGCAGTGATCCAGCCGAAGGAGGCCAGGCTCCAGTCCTCGCCTTCATCTGCGAGGCTCATGCTCAGCGAGGCAAGTTCGACCCCGTCAAAGCAACAGAAGCAGGTGTTCCGCCGGGGCCCTCGTTTGCAGCCTTGACCAAGGCGGAAGATGTCAGCTTCAAGCGTCCCGTCTCCTGGTCCAGCATGCCAGCAGACGAGCGCAAGAGGTGGATCCAGAGCCAGAGAGGCGCTCAGCGCGGTGCCAATGCGAACGGCAAGGGCAAGGGCAAAGACATCAAAGACGCAGCCCCGCCTGCTGCATGGAACGATCTCGAGCAAGTCACGGTCAAGTCGACCGATGTCATGGGTCCTTCGCGTGCTGGTGCAGTCGCCTTCCACATCTATCTGCCCTCCGTCGACTACGTCGATGACCTGCTCAGCGACCGAGCAGCCTCTACCTTTTCACCATACACACTCGACGCCAATCGCCATCTCAACCGCGAGCAATCTCGCACTCCGCACGCCATCGTCCATGCCGTCCCGCTCGACGTGCTCCACGACGCACGCTACCAGGCATGGATGCGTCGATTCGGACCTGACTGCCACCACATTGTGGCCAACCACGACGTCTGCGCCAACAAGCTCATGTTCCCATCCAGCACCACCATCCCTCTTCGTCTCTCCAAGCTCGACGAGCTCATGTTCAAGGTGCCACAGTATCAGCTCACCCCCCGAGTTCCTGTGTCTACGCTCGCAAAGCCAGCCTCCACTGGCAAAGCAGCCACCGCCAACGACTTTCCGCTCAAGCTCGTAGCAGCAGAAGCCGACCAGGTCATCCCGCTTCAGCCCAGAGGCGAGGCAAAGCGTTTCCACTCGGGCGCGCCCGATTTCGACTTTGCCATCCAATCCGAACAAGCCGACAAGCTGGCTGCATTCGAACTCGAGGTCGTTGAAGAGACCGAGCGCCAGACCGAGCAGCTTGCCAAAGCCAAAGCGAAGAACAAGGACAGCGCCAAGAATGGTGTCGAGGCCACCGCCGTCGATGCTGGAGCTGACGAGCTCGGCGCTGTACGCAACGTCCGACTTCGCGAAGCGCGCAAGCAGGCGTGGCAGGTCTATCTCGATGTAGTCAAGAAGATCAAGGCTGACTCGGCGTCGACCGCATCGACCAGTGTCCCTCCCGAGAAAGACATCCTCGTGACCACGCTAGGCACCGGCTCGGCAGCGCCCAGCAAGTATCGCAACGTCATTTCGACCTTGATCCAGACGCCTTCGTCGGGCACCATCCTGCTCGACGCTGGCGAGTCGACCTACGGACTGCTTCGCCGCAAGTTTGGCTGTCGACGAGACGGTACCGCCGCTGAGAGCGGATCGTTGGTCTCGCAGGACGTCGACGACATCATGCGGGAGATGCGCGTGCTGTTCATCAGCCACATCCACGCCGACCACCACATTGGCCTCATCCGTCTGCTGCTCGAGCGACGCAAGCTCGAGCCTCGACCGGAAAAGCCGCTCTACCTCATCGGCACCGGATTCGTGCACAACTACCTCGAAGAGTACGAGCAGATCGAAAAGCTCGGGCTGGACGAAGATGTCGTCCTCGTCCTCAACGATCACCTCGATCACGCTACTGGCGTCGACCCGAATCCTGACGCTGGAGCCAGCCTCAACACCACCACCTCCGCCAACGCCAACGGCAACAGCCGTGGATACCAGCAAGCGCGCCGCGAGCATGTATCGCACATGGAAGCCATCAAGCAAGTCACGGGGCTATCGCACATCCACACGGCACGCGTGGTTCACCGCGGCTCGCACTGCTACGGCCTCGTCCTCCGCCACACCACCGAAGACTGGTCCGTGGCCTACTCGGGCGATACGCGTCCCGCACCCGAACTCATCGCCGCCGGCAAAGGCTGCAAGCTGCTCATCCACGAAGCGACGCTCGAAGACGGCGAGCTCGAGATGGCCATCGGCAAAGGGCATTCGACGTTTGGAGAGGCGATTCGTGTGGGACACGAGATGGGCGCGCACAACCTGTTGCTGACGCACTTTTCGCAGCGCTACCCGAAGATGGCGCGGTCGTCGCTGTTTGCCTTGAGCGAGCAGGGCGGGCAAGGCGGCAAGAACGTGCCGATCGCACTGGCGTTTGACATGGTGACGTATCCGTTGAGCCAGTTCAGCAAGATTCAGGGGTACACGCCTGCGATGGAGGCGCTGTTTGCGGCTGACACCGAGGGCGACGACGAGGCTCAGTCGGTGGTCGGTGAGGAGAAGGAGGCAGTGACAAGCTCGAGTAAAGCTGGAGGAAACGGAAAGCAGAGCAGCAAGAAGCAGGCCAACGGCAGCGGCGCCAAGGGTTCGAGTGGTGCTGCCGCAGCTGCAGCCGCTGCTGGGACGCTGGGGATTGTGGCCACAAACCAAGACACAGACTCGAAAGCAGCGCCAGCCGACGTCGACAAAGCAGACCGTTAGTAGATTCCACCGCCATCCGACACCTGTGTACACGTGTGCGCCGCAATTCTGACTGCCCTTTCTCCCTTTTCCGATCCTCTATCTCGTGCAGACAAGCCTCCAACCGCCGAACGCCCACGCCCAACCGCGCGATACGTGCGCAAAGGAATGAAGCCGTCGGAATGGCGCTACCTCGGCCTACGCCTCTCACCTTCCTCCTCGTCCACCACCGCCCTGCCCACCATCCTGCCGACGTACGTCCTCGAGCTGGTGCAGACCGCACAGACGTCGACGATGGGCGCAGCGGGCGGAGCGTACAACGTCGATGTTCTCTCGGTGCATGTGAGCAACGGAGCGAGCTGGGACGCAGTGCTGCGCGTCGAGGCTCGACACGGCCAGGAGCTGGCGACGTGTCTGAGCATGCTGCCGTCGCCCTCGGTGCACGACGCACAGGTGCGCCTGAGCGTGGTGGGGCCCACGACAGCGGTGCAGACGCTGCACAATTTGCTCTGCTAAAATGCTACTCCGACGGCCCTTTGAAGGTGGCACACACGGTCACACGACGACGCTTGCGGAAAAAAGAGTGTGTTCTAGCATGCAGATATATACACGAGTGAAAGCCGGAGACGACGAAGCGCGCTTCAGAGCTGGGTGCCAAACACGTAGTCCCACACCTTGGACGTGACGCCGAAGCCGAGCTCGAAGTTCTTGTAGTGGTGTTCGAGGTGATACTTTTTCATCTCGCGCATGTACTCGGGCAGCTTGGTGTGGTGCAGCGCATAGTGCATGCAGTCGTACACCACGTACATGGAAAAGGCGCCGCTGATGAGGCCATTCGCCACGGGGTGCGGGAAGAGCGCGTGTGCGAGCTGGGTGAACGGGTAGCTGAGCACGAAGAAGAGCAGCGGGGGCATGACGAGACGCAGCCTATCCATGGGCAGGTAGTGGTGCACGCCATGCAGCAGGAAGTGGAGGGTGAGGAACATGGGTTTGTCCGGGAGGACGTTGTCGATGTGGAAGAGGAAGCGGTGGATAAAGTACTCGAGCAGCGTCCAGATGACGACGCCGATGGCCCAGCAGATGGCGGACTGCGTGAGCGCGAGCGACCACACGTGGGCGTCGAACTGCGTGGGCTTGGCGGCGGCCTCGTACCAGTTGGCGGCGTTGAGCGGCGTGCGCGCGAGGTTGGAGGCGAACTGCGTGGCGGAGCGGAAGAAGATGGCCGAGGCGATGGGCAGCCACACCATGGGCACCACGTACCACGAGGTGCGCGTGAACACTTCCAGATAATCCTGGTCAAAGAAGCGAGCAGGCTGCTTCAAGTGGCGTGGCGAATGCACCTGCTCGAGGTAGAACTCCTTGCTGAAGTTGGCGCGCAGCATCTGGGGCATGAGCGGCTTGTTGAGGTCGAGGAACTTGTGCGTCTTGTAGTCGGACGAGTTGTCCGTTTCTTCTGGATGGAAGTCTTCGGTGATGATGATCGAGTCGTCCTTGCCCGAGTAGCCGCCCTTGGCACTGCGTTCATTGAGCGCGGCGATCTCGGCATCCGAGGTGGGCAGCCGGCCAATGACATACTCTTCGAGCAACTCGTACGCCGAGTCCGAGTGCGAGTGCTCCGCGGGGTCGTCCATGATCTCGCCCATGTCCTTGCCCGCATACTGGAGGATGAGGTCGTCTCCGCCCGGGTGGTCCTCGACGAACTCGGAGACGTTGTACACCTTGCCGCGGTGGATGAGCCAGCAGTCGGAGGCGATGTTGTGCTTGGCGACGTCGTCCGTGGAAAAGAGCTGCATCTTGGACGAGGATGCGGTTGCCGCCGTCGTCGTCGTCGTCGTCATTGTTGGTGAGTGGAGGGGGATGATGGTGTTGGAGAGGAAAGCTTGAATCAATTCAGGGTTTTTTTTGAATGGATTTTGATTATGCGCGACACCGACTCAGCGCTGCTTACTGCCATTATTTTCGCGCGTGTGTGGCAAAGTTTCCTTTCTTCAAAAGAAACACCAAACAGATCATTCACGCGCTGCTGTGCGCTGAAGAATCACTCGAATTCGAATCCATTTCATCATCGCAAACCCCAACTCCGAACGACACTCTCGACGCCGGCCCGAACCTCGATTCGATGCTTCATTGTTTGAGCTGCACATCCAACTCCGTGGGACGATTGAGTCCTCGCTGGTCCGCACTCGAAGCAGGCTGCGTCTCGCACGCTTAGCATGTCGCGTTTCGAGATTTGCAAAGCGCAGCCCCCTATTAATAAACGGCGATTCGCGTTGAGATCAATTCGTACGAGTGAGTGATGCTTCTCTCCCGATCGATCCACGCCCCCGATTCTCCATACTTTTGGAAAGCTCGGAAGTCGGAAAAGCGTTGCGGATTGGAGTGTTGGTCTCAACAGACACACTTCTTACTTGCAACGACCACCATCACTCGTCGTCCTTCGAACAGCGTCCTATCATGTCGAACGCGTAGGACATCGAAAGCCTCGTCGTACAGGCACCCGCTTCTCCGAAAATGCAGCAACAGCAGCAACTGCCGCACGACCAGCATGCAGGCTTGGCCTATCCACCGATGGGGCAGCATCCCGCGCCTGCCTACTTTGCCTACCTTCCCTCGCCCTCGCGATGGACATTCACGCAAGGCTTCATCGCTGGTCAGATCTCCATGGTCATCGTCGCGCTCCTTCTCATCCGCTACGTCATCTTCGAGGACTCGGCTACCGCGCTGGAAAAAGATCGTCTCATGCGTCTCAAGATCTCCGAACGTCGCTCCAAGCGTCATGCCAAGGCGCTGCTGCAAGGTGCTCGAAGGACCAACACCGCCGCCGCCGCCGCCATAGCATCAGCTGCTCCTTCTACAACTTCACATCCGCCGCGTAAACCCAACCGCGTCTCTTCCGACTCTAGGGCGTCCATGTTTGCCAACATCCTTGACAAGACTGCCTACGACTTGTCATCACATCTGCCGGAAACGACCGACTGGCTCAACGTCATGTTTGCCCAGGCTATTGCAGGATATCGCGAAGATGTGCTTGCTGGCGGCGTATCCCCTCATCCTCCGTCGAACCCGCGTCATGCCTTTGGCTCCGCCGCCGCCGCCGCCCATCTCGAGCCCGAAAAGGAGAGGACAGCACGCGACTTGATGGAGGAGATCCTCAACCGCGCCTCCTCCTCCTTCCTCGACCCCATCCGCGTCACCGAGGCCGACTTTGGCGACGCCTACCCCATCTTCACCAATGCACGCGTCCGTCCAGCAGACGACACCGGTCGCACCCGCATCGAGATCGACGTCGACTACTCGGACCAGATCACCCTCGCCATCGACACCAAGCTGCTCATCAACTTCCCCAAACCCAGATTCGCCGTCTTGCCCGTCTCGCTCAGTCTCACCATTGTGCGCTTTTCAGGCACGTTGGCGGTCGAACTCTTCTCATCCGACCCCAATGCCACGGTGCTGCCCACGGCTCCGCCAGCTGCAGCGTCTTCCGCAAAACCATCGCAGCTGCCCATACCACCACGCTCTCGCCATCAGCTCCACTTTTCGCTGCATCCCGACTTTGCGCTCGAGGCCTCGGCTTCGAGTCTGCTCGGGTCCAGAGCAAAGCTGCAGGACATTCCCAAGATCGAGCAGCTGCTCATCTCGCGGCTGCGCGGCTGGATCATGGATCGATTCGTCTGGCCCAGATACTGGAGCCTCACGCTTCCCAACTTGGTTCCGTCTCCCGCTGCTGCTGCTGCCAGCCACGCCGATCAGCACGGTGGCGCAACAGGCGCAGCTCCACCAACCTCGCTTGATTCAGCGGGCGGCCCGGGTCAGATGAACGTCGGCACGGGCGTCGAGAGAACGGACGACTCGGTCATCCAGCCCGGCCACCTCGAGTCGGCGCGCCAGGAGATGCTCCACGCTTCCTCGGACCGGCCCGGGCAAGCGCCGTCCCGCCCGCCGCATTCGCGCTCTTCGTCCGCCGCGATGGGGAATCCAATGCGTGCAGGTGGCATGCCGAGCGGCATGGGCAGCGTCGAGGCGTGGAGGGCACACGCTGCGGGAGTATACGGCCATCCGCCTCAGCAGCACGCTACCAGTCTCACGCAGGCGGCCTTGCTGCGTGCCAATGGCGCAAATGGCGCCAGTGGCGCCACAGACAGTGCGCCAGGGTCCGACATCCACATCGAGGTGCCTGGTAGCTTTCGCGGCTCGGTGGCCGGCGCAGGCATCGGCATCGCTTCGTCGGCTGCCTCTTCGTCTCTGCCCAACAACGGCGCGCATCCTTCCATGTCGGGCATGCGCAATCGGCCGGGATTCGTTCAATAACAGCCGCCACATGAGCACAGTCGGGACTCATTACAAACAGAGCAAGTGTGAGCGTGACGAGTCTATGACGAAACCACGAGCGAGCGAACGAAAGTGAAAGCAAGAAACCACGAGCCAAGTACGAAAACGAGAGACGCTAATCAACACTTTTGCCACATCTTGACGTACTCGATCTCCATGCCGCGCTGTTTGGGGTCCTTGGGCCACGAGGGCAGCCACGTGTCCTTGGACAGCCAGAACTGCGACGCCGCGTTCTTGGCGTCGTTCGACCACGGCTTCATGTCGCCCTGGCCGTCCTGGAAGTATCCATTCGTGCCGCCCACAGCGACGTTGAGGATCAAGTAAAACTCTTGGTCGAACGGCGCCGCGTTCGCATGGGGGCCTTGGGCGCCCGCCCACGGGTTGGCGAGCAGCGTGCCGTTGGCCATCTGGTACGGGAAGCGGCCGCGCTTCCAGAAGCCGTCGCCGAACGGCACTTCGAGGTTGCGGAAGATGCGCGAGCCTTCCCATGTCCACAGCTCGGACTTGGTCCACTCGAGGCCAAACGTGTGCGCGCGCTGGTTGAACAAGTCGCGCCACAGCGTGCGCACGCGCGTCGCAAAGCCGTACCCGTCGAACAGCGAGCTGGGGCCAAAGTGCAGCGACGACGACATCTGGTTGGTGCCCTTGGCATCGCGCGTCTTGGCCACGTTGCCGCGGCCCTCGAAGATGTCGATCTCGCCCGAACGCGGCCAGGCGCCGTACACCGAGTCCTTGGGCATCATCCACACCGCCGGCCAGATCCAGTCGCCCGTCGGCATGCGCGCCTTCACCTCAACGCGGCCGTACTTGATGCTGCGCGAAAAGTTGGTCAACAGCCGCGCCGACTGGATCGGCGGCAGGATCTGCCCCATGCTCGAGTTGGACGCGACGACGCAGTTGGCGCTCGTCTTGTTGGCCGCGGTACACGCGCCGGACTGCGTGAGGTTGAGCGTGTAGCCGTTGGTGATCGCCGCGTCGCCGAGCGCGTCGGCGGTGAGCGTGGGCACAATGTACAGCTTGCCGTCCTGGACAAACGAGTTGTTGGTCGAGTCGGTGGTCCAGTCGAACTGGCCATTGCCAAACCCGCCCGCCTCGACCTCGTGGAACCAGATGTCCTTGTTGATCGACGTGCCCTCAAACTGCTCGTCGAGCACGAGGCAGTACTTGCTCTTGGGCACCGACGCATAGGCAAAGTACATGAGCAGCGCCGAGCCGACGAGCCCGATGCACAGTGCGAGCACAAACACCCAGTACGACTTGCGGTTCGACGCCTGGCGCTTCTTGCTGTGCAGCCACGGCTTTTCGGGCGTCTCGCCGTGCCTGAGCACGCGCTGCGCGAACGGCTTGCGGTAGCGCAGCGCCGCGTTGGTCACCGACGCGTTGACCGACGCGCTGTACAGGCCCGCGGCGGGCGTCTCGGTGCCCGAGTGGCTCGCCACGGACGCGCTCGCCGACAT
>LT795063.1:10663-21482 GCA_900162835.1 Sporisorium reilianum f. sp. reilianum | reverse complement strand
AGGAACGTCTGCGGCATGCTGCCCACCAGGCTGCCGAACGAGCTCGACTGGCTCAGCGACGCAGACAGCGTGCCGCCCGTCGGTGTGCCCGCGCTGTGGCTGCGGCTGTGCAGCGAGGAAAAGTAGCCCGCCGAGCCGCTGGCGTGCAGAGAGGCGTTGCTGCCGCTCGTGGCCATGTCGTCGAGCTGCTCCATCTCTTCTTCGGCCGACACGCGCGGCGTGAGGGCGACGGTGCGGCTCATCTTGGGCGGATCGTGCTTCGAATCGAAGGCCTTTCTCGTTGAAGGGCGGGTTCGGGATGGAGGGGGTCGAGGTTCCTTCTTGACGTGGGATGGTGGTCAAAGGGGATGACTGGAAGGCTTGAAGTAATCAAGTTATGAGGCGCACCACGCTCGAGCGAAAGAAGAAGACTCATCAATGCAGAACCTTGGTCACACTGTAGCTCAGATCTCGTCGCCAATCCCGTCCTACAGGCAACCGGCTCCAGAGAGCCGCCGTCATCTCGATCGAAACGCTCGACCCTGTCTAACAACGTTCGCTCGAAAAAGGCCGGCAGGATGGAGCCGAGGCCCCTCGGTCGGCTAGACCGCATCGATAAGCCCTGTCCACGGCTGCCCAGGGCTAACTTCAATGCAATGCAGTGCAGTGCGTAACGATGCTCGTTCAACGGCAATCCAACGAGAACGAGATGCGATGTCTCACTCCCAACCCGGTTTCACGGCTGAGTGCGGCGGGGCGGGCCGAGGTCATGGGGTCGAGGCGCAGCTCGCAGCACGGCGTTGGGCGCGACAAGATGCACCTGGGCGTATGTTTGCACCGTTACCGAGAAGCGACGAGGGCCACGAGATTGGATCGAACAAAGGAAGGCGGCCTTTGCGTTTAGCATGTCGATGTCGGCGAACGACTGGTTTATTCTCCACTTTTTTTTGTTTTTCTTTTCCTTTTTTAAACTTTTTCTTTCTGATTTTTCTTCTTTTTTCTTTTTTTTTTTTTTTTTTTTTTTTCCTAGCCATTTTCAGCCTCTGTTCATCTGCCCAACTCCATGTTGCATTTCTGTCTTTTCCTTTTCTGTCGCGGTTTCTTTTTCTTTTCTATTTTTCTTTTTCCTTTTTCGACCACTCATTTTTCGTTTTTCGTTTTTACCACCTTTTCGGACGTCTGCTGTCTACTACCGCCACTCCGCATCGTCCGAGACATTCATCCGGGACGCACGAAACAATCAACAAGTGCAAAGTGTTCTTGGCGAACGGGTGGATCCACGTTCCCTCCAACTCAACCCCTACAACCAGACATCAATGGGAAGCACGAGGCAGAACGTCGAACCCCTCTTCCCATGCTAAAGTGATTCACCAAGACCCCGAGTTGCGCTAGGCAAGTGTCAGCATCGCGGCTCGGCGACCAAACGAGAGCCGATCATGCTTCAGCAACTTGGTGCCTCACAGGATCGTCGCAGCGTGGGTCCTATGCCGCGAGAGGACCACGAGCCGATGTGAATTGCGAAGCTGCCGTACTGCACCTTAGTGTGTGAACATCTCGAGCTCGGACCGCACGCTGTCGCCGGATCTGCCACCAAGATCGGTTTCAGGTCCAAGGGATGGACGCCGCATCGATGCATGGAACGGCATCGGTAGAGGTGTTCGCTTAAGCAAAGACACCATGTTGGCTGTTGACTGGACAAACAGTGTAGAATCGACGCTAACGAGTCGCAACCCAAAATGCCGCTTGGAAGCGAAGGAAAATGTTGCGGCGCCGCGCGGACGAACAGAAGCCCTGTCAGTTTCAGCCAAAATCCATGCTATGTCGGCGGCGCCTTTTCCTCAATTGGGAGTGCAAGTCGTTGTGAGCTCAACTTGAAGCTGAGCTCGTGCAGACGACTGCGAGCTTGCACCGGTTCTAAAACATATCGACACGCCGTTGTCGGTCCGCACGACCCCACGGCATCGGGCCCCTTACCACAACAGCCTTGAAACAAATCGGCGTGCCTCGACCCAGCGATCCAATGGAAACCAAACTCAGCTCAGCGCGACGGGCTGCCTAAAGTGCTGCAGAGCCACGTCAAGCCGCGCTGTCTGGCAGCAAGAGCGAACTACACGCGCCGAACGTGGTCGCCTGACTGACCAATGATCTTCTGCAGCGGCGGTGTTGTGCCTCGATCGACAAATTGGTTCGCCAACGAGTTTTGAGTGCAACTCGCAGCGAGATTCATTATGGCGATCCCTCATTGGTGGCAGACAAAGGCGACGCGCTACGCCAGCCGAACAGCTCGGAAAGAGCGGCGGGAACGTCAGCGGGAGCGCGCAAGTCGAAGCGCCACCGCAATTTCAACATTCTCGACAAAAACGTCGACTTTGCGCGGGAAAGAAAAGAAAACGCGGGGCTGCTGAAACAGTTCCCACTGCATAAATGGAAAAATTCCAACGTCATTTTGCCTGAAATTGCCTTGCCTCTTGCCCGCGTTGGATTCATGTATCTCGGCCGTCAGGCCACGGCAAAGCATCACATGCGGTCGTCTTACTGTGCATCATATTGCCCCCACGAGAACAAGGCGGAGTGGTCGGGGAACCGCTGATCAACCCCGTCTGCGCCACTTGAAGCTAGCGCCATCCAGCCCAAAAGCCGCGGCGAGAGCCGGAACGGAGAAGCGAGGTTTCTGTCGCTTGCACTGGTGTACGTCGCTCCGAGTTTGGGCCACGGCGAACGGCGGCGCACCTGAGCAAGCGCGATCAACGTCCCTGTCTCGCGGATGCAATGAGCAAACAAAACACTAACGCGCAAGTCTCGGAAAGCACGGCTGGACGAAGGCGCGGGGTTGAGGTGCTCGACCGGTTCAGCAAGTGGTCTCAGCCCTGCTGGGCCCTGCAGCGGAACAGAAGGAGCCCAAAGTGTGGGTGCCGGATCGACTGTGGTGACA
This sequence comes from Sporisorium reilianum f. sp. reilianum, assembly GCA_900162835.1. Classification (NCBI taxonomy): domain Eukaryota; kingdom Fungi; phylum Basidiomycota; class Ustilaginomycetes; order Ustilaginales; family Ustilaginaceae; genus Sporisorium; species Sporisorium reilianum. The sequence goes on along the minus strand of LT795063.1, from coordinate 18,571 downwards.
AGCGACGCAGGCTGAATTTGGCGAGCTACAGTAGAAGGTGGATCGAGCGATTTTATAGTGCAAACCACCGGAACTTTCAGTCGTTTCCAAGCGCTCAAGCAGGCGGGCGGTGGCGCAGTCGATTGTGGCGCGGAGAAGCTGTTTGACCGAGGATTCCAAACGGATTTGTTTGGTTGCTGCGATTCACTTTCTCCGACAGAGCTCTTTCTCTCGCTTTGGCAGCGCTTTGCAGCTACGACACCAGCATCGCGCTTCCACTTGGTCGCCGCAGCAGCAGCCAGATCTGTCAGATCCATCTCTGTCGCCTAGGCCCAGCAATAAGCGGAACCACTTTGCGTTCCGTCATCAAACACGCAAACGGCGGCTCGAAGGCGAGAGATGGCCTCGTCCAGACTAAGTGATCTGTTCCACCGCGCATCTACATTCACCGCACAATCGATTCTCCGTGATCACAGCACGTTCAGAGAGCGTACGGGTCCAAAGTCTCGGCACGACCCGTGCTATACCTTGCCATCGCCGCTCTTTCCCTCGATCTCTCTGGAATCTTGCGGCATTTTGCTTGGGGCTCGTGGGAAAAAAAGCAATTCTCACGGGGGGGGAAACAAGGCAACCAGCGTCTTCAGAGGTGCTGGTGAGCGCGCGATCTACTTGGCAGCACACATCGGCACGAACAAGGACCGAGGCTTGGGCTGGTCTCGGCGAAACATCGAATCGAGCGGCGGTGGGCTAAACCTCTATCGTACGAATGAAACTCGGCGCCGCCCTTCGCCTTGGTCCTGCCGCAAGCAACGCGACTAACCTTTCAAACGATCTCAAGACGCAACGAACAGCCACGATCGACTGTCTTGGCAGTCAGCGCATCCACACCTGCAATGCAGACGTGCTCCCAGTTTCTGCTTGCTTGTACGCCCTGCCGCGACGCTATACGCCTTCTCTCACGTAACTGAGACACCAGACACTACCGCTCGCGTAGAGGCCTCGTGCCGTAAACTCGGAGCTGCTGCATCCAAGGCGAAATTCACGGTCCGAGCAGCCGGCGTGCATCCTCGCTCAGCCGGCAATTTTTTTAAAAAAAAAATAAAAAAAAAAAAACAACGAAGAAAAGAAAAGAAAAGAAAAGAAAAGAAAAACCAAAAAGTTTGCGGTTTCGCCGTCTGAAACGCCTAACCGAGAAACGCCTTTCTGGGTTTTCGTGTTCGAAAATTTAAGGCGTGGCGCCCTTTCCATTGACACGTCCAGAAACGCCTTGCTTCTGCCGCCTAGTCGTAGTCGCCAAACCAGTGCCGCGAGAAAGCCATTGGCACCTCTTGGTCGTGCAACTCTGACAGCGATCATTTCACCTTGGCACATCTGGTCTCCATCCAAGGTGTCCAGAGGCAGTCGACTCGCACACGCTCAAAATCAGCTGTTTCTCGCCGCCTCGCGAATCCTTGGTCGCGATCCGATCTGTCTGGACGGCTGAGCGGCTGTCCACTAGCGTCACGTCTTGTTCTGTATACCTAGACGTCCAAATCAGCATCGCACGTTTCGAGGACGCTGGAGGAACGGCGCTAGACAATGCTGATGGTAAGCAGATCAGAGCTGCGCTTATCGAACGGCGATCTGGCGGGAATTCGTTCAAGTCGACCGTCTTCTTGCTCAGATTGATTCGACTCCGGCCTGCCTTCACCTTGAATCGAGGTCGGGAACAGTCGTTGGATACACTGACGGTGTCGTCCGCTGTCGATGGACGTTGTACTGGAAAAGAGAGGAGAAGAGATCTGTAGCGCATCTGAGCTACGCTGGCTGAGAATTTGGTCGCCTACAGGGTGCTCATCATCTCTCATCAAGACAATACGTTTCACTTTTGCAAAGCCCGTCCTTAGAGCTAGAATCTAAGCGCTGCTTTGCCTGCATCCCGTGTCTCAATAGGAGCACTTTGTCTTGCGACTGAGCTGGACGGCAAGGCTTGTCGCTTGATGTCGAAAGGCTTGAGCGGCCGAAAAGGAGCAGCGCGGTCCTCATAGAAGAATTGATTAGCTACCCGTCGGGGAAGCATTCATGCTAAGGTTGAGGAGCTTTGGAGCGGCGAGCAAAGCGCGAGGGCCTGTCCAGCGCCTAGGCAAAGCGTGCGACTTCTCGGTGGAGATTTGACCGTCGTCAGACTCGAGCAGCAGATTCGGCGCCAACTGCGACAACAACTCTGCTGAGATAGGCGATCTGGCCAGAGATCTGATGGACGGCCTCGAGCACGGATAATTCACAAACAAAGCCTTGAGCGTCGGGCTCAAGCGCAAGGCGGAAGAACAGCCTCGCAACTTTTCAGTTAGCGAAAACAGTGCCCTAAATTCTGGAAATAAATGTTTTTTTCTTTTTCGTTTTTACAGTAAAAACCCCAAAAATAAAAATAAAGAACTACAAATTCGAAAATGACGGTCTGCGCTAAATCAGTGGCACAACCAGCCGATGTTGGACTCGAGGCAAAGGGCCGGGACCTTGGTGAGAAGTTTGCACTTTGTGACAGGCTCGAGAGGGGATCTCCATAGGTATTGCCGGATGTCCGTTGCCGTGTGCGCTTGACCGTCTTCCAGAGCTGCCATCTTAGTGGCTGGTGGGATGCAGAACGGCGCTCGGATTTGCGCAGAAGTCGGCGTCAGCCCGCGATTCTCGCGCACCTCGCCGCTCGTCTTTGTCGTTTCTTTGAGGCTGGGAAACAAGGCCTTCTGAGCTCTGGAGAGATCTTGGAAAAGGCCGCACGTTGCGCTTGATCCCACGACTCTTGACGCGGGCAGGTGTTGCTATCATGCCTGCCAACTGAAAGCAGAGCAGAAGCCGCTGGTCGCTCGAGTCGCATCGCCTCTCCAAGCTCGATCTGCTCACTCAACTCTTTAAAGGCCGTCTTGTCCAAAGTCGCTACCCGCTCGTCCACCCTCAGACCTCTGCCTTCTCGCATCCTCCTCACGCCTTCTCTCCTCTCCACTCCTTGGCTGTCGATCCTTTCCCTCATCGCCTCTCGACGTATCACAGCACCGCAGGTGTGCGCTGTCTTCCGCCTCATTCCGAACTTTCTGCCGTTCGCAGCGGCGAAGGTCAACGATGCTTGGATTCCTTCGCAAAAAGCAGGAGCAGTCTCCTCCTCCGAGCTCGCCAGGGTCGGATGACTCACTTCCTCCGATGATGGCTCAGCCGTATTCACAAAGCGATGCTGCTCAGTCGCCCAGCTCCTTCTTCTCTGAAAAGTCACCAGAGGACGAAAACTGGATCGACGCGCGCGATGGCTATCAGCTCATGGCCGCCCACATCTTCAAGCTCCACAAGCGACGACAATACTTCTCGGAGAACCTGGTGATCCCAAGCGGAGTAGCCCTCCGTTTCGCCAAAGGGCAGTACGTGGTCTGTCCCGCCGACGACGAGAGACTCGACAACTTCTGCCGCGGCGTGGTCGTCCTCAACTGCGAGGCTGCGATGACCATCACGTCTCCTGTGGTCACCGCCATCTGCACACGTCTGGCTCCCGGCACGGATCAGATTCCGATCACTGCGTCTCAACACATCCAAGTCGTTGAGCGGATGGAGCAGCTTGCAGGAGCGCGCAAGGCGCAGAACGCCTGCTTCGTCCGCCAACACAACACCGTCGTCATCTGGTGCGACCACGTCGAACAGCTCGGCGAGCGTGCCCGCGACCTCGAAGAGAAGATGATCAAGTTCGTGTGGACCAGCTCGTTCAAGAACAACAGCAACAACCTGATTGCTGCCGCCACCGGCTCGAGCGTCGAAGACTCGGCCATCCTTCAGTTCAACCAGAGTCAAGCGCGTTTCCGCTCTCAGTCGGTCAGCGATCATGGCGGTATGCCCTTTGGCGCAACTTCTCGCGCCAATTCCATCGCTCCATCGAATCCTTATTCGGACTCTCACGCAGTCAATCGCCCACCCTCCGGGTCCGATTCCCCCATGTCGAACGGATTCAGCGAGACGGTCGATCCCGAAAAGCAAGAGCAGCCGGAGACGGAAGAGAGAACCGTCAACTATCAGGCTCCTCTCCAGCATGGACTCGCGGTTGGTCTCGATGTGCTCTTGTGCTTCTTCTTCAACTCGAAGCTCTTCAAGCTTTGTGTGATTGATGGCAATTGGGCGCGCATGGGATTGGCTGCGACGACGTTGCCCATGTTCCCCGTCATCATGTTCTTCTGCGACAACGTCATCGGTGTCATCTTCCAGGTCTTTGGTCCGATCCGCCACCTGCATCAGAACTCTCAACACTACTCGGGCAAGCCGCCGACGAGGATCACGGGTCGATTGCCCCACATCACCATCCAGATGCCCGTGTACAAGGAGTCCTTGGAAGGTGTGCTCATCCCCACGATCGAATCGGTGAAGAAGGCCATCAGCACGTACGAGCTGCAAGGCGGCACTGCGTCCATCATCGTCTCCGAAGACGGTATGCAGCTCGTCTCCCCAGAGCAGCAGGCGATCCGTCACGAATTCTACGAAATCAACAGCGTCGGCTGGGTCGCGCGACCGGGCCACGGCACCGACGGCTATCTGCGCAAAGGTCGCTTCAAGAAGGCTTCGAACCTCAACTTCACCTGTCAACTCTCGCTCGCTGTGGAGGAGATGATGTCCGAACACCGACCTCAAGCACCTGCCGCCCTCGCAGTGTGGACAGAAGCCGACGAGACCGATCTCTACGACCGCTGCCTCGCAGAGTGTCTGCCCAAGATCCATCCCCTCGCGCAGGCCAGAGGCAACATCCGATTCGGCGACCTGCTGCTCTTGATCGACTCGGATACGCGTGTTCCAGAAGACTGTCTGCTGGATGCGGCTTCCGAGATGATCCAGTGCCCCGATGTCGGTGTGCTGCAGCACTGCTCCGGTGTCATGCTCGTCACCGACAGCTACTTCGAGCTCGGAATCTCCTTCTTTACCCGTCTCGTCAATTTCGCCATTAGCTTCACCGTCGCTGCCGGAGATGTCGCGCCATTCGTGGGTCACAACGCCTTTCTGCGGTGGTCTGCGATGCAGGAGGCCGCATTCGTCGACCCGGAAGACGGCGTGCGCAAAATCTGGTCCGAGTCGCACGTGTCCGAGGACTTTGACATGGCGCTGCGTCTGCTCATGTGCGGCTACATCACCAGGTGGGCCACCTACTCGAACAACGGCTTCGAAGAGGGTGTCTCGCTCACCTGCGACGACGAGCTCAACAGGTGGCAAAAGTATGCATTCGGCTGCTCGGAGCTCGTCTTCCACCGCCTCTGGGAGTGGCCGTACCGCGGTCCGCTCACCAAGCTGTTCCGTACCTTCCTGTGGAGCAACTGCCCGATCCACTACAAGTTTTCGGCGTGCTCGTACATCTTCTCGTACTACGCCATCGGTCTCGCCTTCCCGTCTTGCTTCGCCCTCTATCTCGTGCAAGGGTGGTTCGATCCCGTCTTGCTGCCAGACGCCTTCTTGCCGCCGTTCCAAATCTGGGTCGCCGTGGTGGTCGTCTTCTCGGCAGGCGGAAACATCGCGCAGATTCTCGCGAGGTATCGAGCCAAGGCGGACAGTCTGTGGAACCTGGTCAAGGAGCACCTCATCTGGATTCCTTACATGAGGATCTTCTTCGGCGGCCTTTCGTACCACGTGTTGACAGCGCTTCTGTCTCATCCGCTCGGCATCAACATGACATGGGGAGCTACGCTCAAGGACTTGGAGGACAGCAACTTCTTCATCGAGGTGCCGCTCATCTTCAAGAGGTTCTGGAAGGTGCTGCTTCTGTCGCTTGCGTGCATCGCAGCCATCATCGTCTTCCAGCTGCCGCACGTCCTGCCGCTCGAATGGCAGATCCTCGGCTTCTTCACCTACTGGCCTCTTCTGCTGCTGTGCATCTTGCACATTCTGTATCCCATCGCTCTCAACCCGGCGCTGCTCCGGTTCTCTTTCTAGATGTCGCTTTTGTCCTTCTGTTACATTTCCTGGCAAGTGCCGCCTTCTCCTCGTTCCTTATAGAGCTCTTTGCGTTAGTACTCAGATCTCATTCGTTTTCGCTTCCATCGCCTCCGAATGCCTTCCGGCCTTCGATCCAAAGCTTGGCGAGGACTACACGCTGCGTTCCACACCGTTTTCCCCTTTGTTGTCACCGTTCTCATCGGAATTCACCGCACATTCGTTCATTGCTCGTCGATCGATCGCTTTGCGGCCTCAGTTCCGCTCGCTTTGTCCGCCTTTCTTTCTCGTTGGTGCGAGTTTCTGCACCAGTGGATGTGCTGTGCTTCAAAGTCTTCAGTCAGAAGACTCTGGCTCTTCATCCATGAAAGCAGCGAGATAGCATGCCCGGATGCATTGGAGAAGCATCTCACATGCTGCTAAGGATGGGCGTCTGCGAGCCAAGTCTTGGCAGTGCGAAGCTCTGAATCGGTGGGCGTCGTGGATAGGCGAAGCAGAAAGGAGCCCACGAAAGATCGAAATTCTGAATTTCTTCGAATGTTTTTTTTTTTGGTCCTTTTTTGAATTTTGAATTTTGATTTTGGATTTCCTTTTCTTTTTCTCGATTTTTTTCTCATTTTTTCCCCTTCAGAATTTTGAATAAAATTGCAGCCTCGAGCCCGGTTCTGTCAAGCTGGGGCTGAATCGACTCGTCTGGCAGCGTCGAGGCACATTGGGACCGAAATTGGCAGATGCACGAATGTCTCAGACGTCATAATTGCGAGCCGCCACCGGGTGCCGGTCGCCGCTTTGTCAAAACCCAGCTGTCCCGTCCCGTCATGCATAGAAGCAAACACGCTCCGCCTCCAGCCCGGAGGCGTCAGATGGTCCAGGAGTGGGCGATTCGGAGTTGTCGGTCGCTCAACCGTGCCTAAAGCGCGTACTACCAATGACCTCGCCGTCCACAACTGTTCGCCGATAGGCGACCCAGCCAAGGCCATCGAGCCTGTTTGGCGTTTGCGAGAGCACCGACCACTCGCTTCCCACGGCGATCCCGGGTCTGGCTCGTCAGCGATCCTCTCAGCACGGGATCGTCAAGGAACGATGCGCTGCAACGCGTCTTGCTCGCTTGCCGCACTCGCGTCGCTTGGACCTCTGCATTCTTTGAGTCAATCGAGATGAACGGCCGTGCTTCGACGTCAACGAATGGCGCACAGAACCATCCAGGGCAGCATTCTGCCTTGCTCTTCCGCTTCTTGTTGCTCGTCGCAGCATGGATGCGCGAATCGCTCGTGGACCTGCAGCAGTCAGGGGTGCGAACTCCTTCTCGCACATGGAGCTCCTCGCGCAACGGATGAAGGGGCTCGTTGGACTCGCCGCAGGAGTTCGGCTCAGCGAACGCGCTCCTTGAAGAGACTGCGGCGAGCAGAGCGGCCACTATCTGCGCTCGAGCCCTTGGGATTGAGAGTCCGACGTTGGCCTTTTCGTCCCTTTATTGTCATGTCAATAAACGGCACTCAGCGAGACAAAGTAGCAATCTGGCCAGAATGCAAACACCGTCGGATCAGAAAGAGGCTCGCCCTCGCTCTGGCCCCACCTGTAGGCTTTGCTGTGATTTGAAACTTTGATGGCTGGTGTGCAGACCAAGTTCCGAGCTGGGAGGGCGTCTGAGGATGTGGTCATGATCATCGGCTCGGATGGGAGACAGCCGGGGCATGTGAACGATCGTTTCCGTGTTGCGGCGGTACGCTAGTGGATTCCGTTCTGACGTGGCGAGGTCGATGCACAATGGCTGAGGCGTTGCACGATTTTCGTCGATATCAGCAAGCACACGCGGTCGGCGCAGTCAAGCTGCGTGGAACACGGATTTGCGAGGGGCGTCGAGCGACGATGATACCCGAAATTTTGGGTGTGCCGCTGCGCTGTTGTCGCTCGCCCACGGATGCTGCCATCCAAAAATGCAAAAAAATGTGGAAAAAAAAAAAAAAAAAAAAAGAAAAGTGGCCAGAGTACAAAAAATAAAAC
>LT795062.1:648351-683396 GCA_900162835.1 Sporisorium reilianum f. sp. reilianum | reverse complement strand
TCGTACAATTGAAGTACGAGCTCAAGAAGCTTGTGCGAGGTAGTCGGAACCCAAATTGGCACCAGACAAGAGTAGCGCACTTTCGCTTCATCTGGTCGGACGTGTCGATGCGGTCCCCCCTCCCAACGCTCTTTCCCTTTCCGTTTCTTCGTCTTCCCGCACCGTGACTCGTGCTCTCTCTCTTTCCGTAATGCCCTCCACTGAAGCTCAGCTTCCAATTCAATCACACTCCTTTGCTTCGTCAGCTGCAGGAGCAAGATCTAGTCAGCGTGAGCATGGTAGAGAGTCGATTCGAAATTCCATAGTGAGATCACAGCGTCGTAGCTACAAATCAAAGAGAGTTGTTTGTCGGGTGGTACAGGATCCGGAGCAAGCTTGGCATAAGTCAGTATGCCACCATGACAGACATTCCTACGTACTGTCCCCTGTCATCAGGTCCTCCAAGAAGGTTGTTGTAGATGAAGTGTCCAACGTCGGATCGTCGCACGGTGTAGCCACCACGAAGCTCTTGGTGTACTCTGTACTTCTTGGTCGCTGTGCCGTTGACGAGCAGGGCGGGTCGCACGATGGCAAGCTTCTTGATCTTGGGCTGCTTCTCGAGTTGGGCATCGGGGACTGGATTGAAGTCGTTGCTTCGCAGACCTGCCAGATTGTGAAGATGTTTCTCCATATGTTCCTTGTCGACGTGCGGAGCGGGAAGCAAGAACGAGTAGAGCGGACGCATGAGGTAGGGCAGCAACGAATGACCACCCTTTCCGAGCCCGTTCGACGAGATAACGACGAGACGCGGTTGCTCAGGTTGGTCGAGAGCGATCAAAGCGTCCGTCACATTGCGGATGGATCGCTCACAGATCGACTCGGGGGAGAGTGTCGGCCGAGCGAATGGGTTGGACGAAAAGACGAGACGACCACCAACGCCATAAAGGACCGCGTCGACGTCGCCTCCAAACTGCTGAGCTTTTGTGAATGCGTTTGAGATGTCTTGAGGCTCGAGTGCGTCACCTTTGACGATTCGCAGCTTTGTGGTGAGCGTCGAAGAGCTTGCGAGAGCCGCGCCGCGTTCGGCGAGGGTTTGCTTGAAGGCGACCGGGTTGCGTGCCAACACTGTAGTGGTGTACATCTGGTCCGAGTTGAGAAGCAGCAGCAGGGTTTCGAGGCCGCAGCCCTGAGTGCCGCCCAGGATCAGTAGATTCGAGATAGTCATGTTGAAGGGCGTGGATGGTCTTGAGATGCGGAGCTCGTTGCTTTTGGATCTTGGGGTTGGGCAACTTTGTGTGAGAATGCGGCGCCTTATATCTTCAAGACTGTTCCAGCCCATGCTGGAGGGATTCTGACATTAGAGGGTACGCCCTGGCCGTCTCCATCCTCGCCAACGGCTTGCTTTCCAGTATGGTGTTGGAAAGCTCGGCTGGCGAAACACCCTCTTTAGAGCGTTTTCGGATTTGCCGCGCTTTTTCCGTCCACGGCATTTCCGGAGGCTGCGAATAAAGGGTAAATGTGAGATTGTTCAGTCTTTCAACTAGGCAGTGGATCGACGTCAAGATCCGACTCGCCCGATTTCATCTGTGAGCTCCAGCTTAGTCATCTGTGGTCAGCTTGTCTCGACGCAGTCCACTCACACTCGCCGCCAGAGTTGCACCGTTCTTCTTAGCCTCATCCGGAACGCAAGACGTACGGAGCGTTGTGCATTCGAGTTGCCTCAGTCATGACGTACCACAGCCGCCGCATTGAGACGAAATCCGAGCATGGAGAAAAGTGAAACCGGACCACTGGCGCAGCTAAATGGAGACACCGGCGAGACATGGATCGACATGACCGGAATGCAAGTTCGTGCCTCCAACGAGTCGACGCAAGGAACAGATCAGTGCTCCTCGACCAACGTCGGGTGACGTGTGATTTGCCTTTCGTCATTCCGTGGCGGAGTCTCGATGCATTCTTCAAAATTTGGGACCGGCACCGTCATGACCGGCCGCGTGAGCTCCGCGCCATGCGTTTATCCATGGCCAGCTCGGCATCATTGTGCTTGCTCATGCTGCAGTCGGGAATCAGCTGTACGTGTGGATTTATCCATTTTGGAATTAGCGCGAAGGTACTACGAAGATACAAGAAAGAACGACAGGAAAGACAAAAGTTGTGCCCGTGAGAAAGAACCGTTTCGAAAGACTGTGAGTGGGATCGGAACAGGGAGCGAGACGTGGTCGCAAAGGGACGACTGCTCAGAACGAGAATCGGATGAGAGCCGGGTTGAGGATGAACGGCGACAGAAGCGTGGCCACAGCGATGAACAAGATGGGCAGCATCGTGGGCCAGTCGGCGATCTGCCAGCCGATGGGCACCGCCGAGGTGGCGAGCACGCTGACCGCCGCCACGATGGCGAGGCAGATCGTGTTGGACTGCCAGAACTGGCGCAGCACCAGCGGCGCCTCCTTGGCAAAGTGGAACTCGCTGTCGTCCTTGGCAGTGACACCGAACGAGATAGGCAGCGAGACCAGGTACGTGATCATGGCCTTGATGAGCGCAAACGAGAGCGACACCACCGTGATGAGGTTCATGGGGTACCACAGCAGGTGCTGGGCGAAGGCAACAAAGATGTTGGCGTCGCCGCTTCGGTGACGAGCGATGGTCACACCCAAGAAGCCGGTAGCGCCAAAGATGACGAGCGACACGATCCAGTATTCGAAGCAAGGGACGAAGAAGGGAAGCAGCCACGGTCCCATCCAGCCCTGAACAAAGTAGAGCGCGAGCGCACTGGGCAGCGACACGCCGATGGCGACGTAGCTGGCAGCGTACGCCAGCAGGTGGAACTTGTAGTGGACGGGCACCTTGCTCGACCAGAAGACGGTGCGGATGAGCTTGGGGACGGGTCCGTTGACGGGCCATCGCCACAGGGGGTTGAGGAAGAGCTCAAAGATGCCGAAGGTGTACTTGCGCCAACGGTTGACCTCGTCGACATAGGTGAGAGACACACCCTCCTGGAAGCCGTAGTTGGAGTAGGTAGCCCATCGCGTGATCCAGCCGCGCAGAAGGAGGCGCAGACCGAGGTCGAGATCTTCGGACACGGTCTCCTCGGACCAAGGCCTGATGAAGCCATCGTTGTTCTTGACGCTGAGCGACTCTTCGGCGAGCTCGGCGATGGCCGACTTGCGGAGGAAAGCGTTGTGACCGACGAAAGGAGCGACCTCACCGGTAGCCGTCTGCCACGAGATGAAGAAGTAGATGAAGCGCATAAAGTAGGCGAGCGACTTTTCGAAGAAACCAGAACCAACGATGAGAACACCAGAGCAGTGCTGCAGGAAGCCGACGTCGGGCGACGAGGCCATCTCCCAGGCACTAGGCAGAAGCGAGTCGGCAGGGATACGCGTGTCCGAGTCGATGAGCAGGATGAGCTCGCCCATGCTGATGTCGCCCTCGCCCTCGGCTTGCGGGTGTCGCTCCTTGAGGATGCGCTGCAGCAGAGCCTCGCGGTTCTGGTTGGGGTTGGCCAGGATGGATTCCTCGTACTTCTTGGAGATCTGCATGCTGAAGTTCAAGTTGGAGGCCTTCTTGAAGCGACCAGCACGCACAAACATGTCGCCGTGACGGGGACGGGCGATCCAAGCAATGTCGTGGCGACGGTAGAAGTCGAGACGCGCCTGCTTCTCCTCCTCATCGATGACGAGCATGCCGTCCTCGGCGATGAGGATCGAGGCGGTACCACCCTGCAGCTCGTACTCGGTGATCGCAGCGCGCACCGAGTCGAGCGTGGGCTGCAGGACGTGCTTGAGCGATTCCTTGTAGACGGGCATCTGGATGGTAACGTGGGGAAGGATGGTCTTGCCGAGGGGAGCCTGAGGAGTAACACCCGAGTAGAAGCGCGAGTTGCGCATCATGGGACGGATGGGACCAAGCGCCATGGCAACGCAACTGGCAACGTTGTCGGCGAGGGGCAGAAGCACGACAAACATGGGGAAGATCGCCAGAAGCGCGACGAGGTAGGTCGCGTCGCCATCGAGTCGTACAGCCTGGACGATGGTGCGGATCCAGTTGGCGACAACGACGGTGGCAATGCAGACACCAAGACCACGCACAGCACCGGCGAAGGTCTCGACCTTTCGCACCTCGGGCACGTAGTTCTCGAGCTGCGAGAGATCGGTCCCGGCCGAGTTGGACGCGGTGACCACCTGGTTCTCGAGCGTGATGTTGAGCGACATGAGCGAAGGCGAGCGCGAGATCATGCTGTTGCGAGCCGAAGCCGTCGGGTCAGCAGTGATGGACCAGACGTAGTCGACGAGCAGGCGCTCGAAGCTGCGCACCTGCTCGATGAGGTCTCGGCACGACTCGGTCCAGACGACGAGCACCTGCTCCGTGTCGGAGAAGGCGGCCATCTGGGCACGACGCGCACCGCCGAGGTAGTCGAGACTGGGGACCACCTGCACGCGCTTGGACGAGCTGAGGCGGATCTCGTTCTCGCCAGGGTTGAGCGTCGACAAGGCAGCAGCTACGAGCGGCGTGTTGATGATGATGGCAGCATCGCAGTTGAGCTCAAGCATGGCTCGGGAGAAGGCTGGCATGGACGAGCCCTCCTGGGGGTAGAGGATGTAGCTGCCAACCTGGACACGCACAGCGACCGCGTTGGAGAAGTTGTCTTGTCTGCACCACTTTTCGGTGAGAGCGACCGAAAAGATGTGACGTGCGAGCACGAGCGAGGCGTGAACGGCATCGGTCGAGTGACCAGCCTCGGCAGAATCCTCGGCGGTGGAATGGTAGGTGTAGGATCCAGGCGAGACAGCCGAAGGGGCCGTGGTGAGGATGTACGAGTCGGTGCGACGCCCGGACCTGTGTCGCTGCGACTTGGTTGCAGCCGAGGGGCCGTAGTTGTGCGCACTCGAAGACGAGGTGGAAGCCGAAGAGGAGGGCACGATGCGGTCCTCGTCATCGGACTCGAACACCTCCATGTCGTCCTCTTGGTCCTGGAAGAACATGGGGCGGCCGTGACCCGCGACGCTTAAGGAAGGGGTCAGGCTGTGGTTGAAGGTGGGAAGCGAGGAAAGCGAAGAGACGCTTGAGCTAGAGTCGACGCGCTTCATCTTGACGTTGTGTTGGTCGACAAGCGACGCGTAGGAGGAGGTCTTGATGTGCGAGAGAGGGCGAGCTGGAATGCGGAGGCTACACCGTGCTTGAGACCCGCACCTTGTGCTTGATGGGGAAGGAGCGAATGTAGGATGAGGAAGGGAGGGAAGAAGGAAGATGTGATGGAAAGAAGAACAAGTAAGACGGAAGATGGATCGAAGGAGGGAAGAGTGAGGTGCCCAACGAAGAAGAGGATGAGATTAAGAGAGAGCCAGGCGAGAAGCGCAGCAGGACAAGAGTAAGGACCTTATGTTGATCTCGTCGCAAGATTTCCTGGCGGCCAGGAGACGATCTGCTGGCTGGAATCTTGGCTCTGACAGATCGACGAGACGACGAGCCGCTCAGATGAACGGCTACACAAGCGAAAGGCAGGCAACCTCACAAGAGACGGCAGCCGCTGGGGAAAACTAGACAAGCACGAGATATCTCTTGGATCGGAGCGGAGGCACAAAAAAAACGAGGGCACGGTGGGAAGAAGCCGAGACATACAGGTCGAATCGCGACCGCACAGGCGAGAGCGGGAGCAAGCGAAAAGTTTGGACGGTGTTGAACGATACGGCGAAGACAAGCGTCCGGTCGTGCTTGCACGCACACATACGCACATACGAGGCGCGGGCTTGACATGGTCTGAGAACGCAACGCAAGGCGAGCGGAACAAACAGGTCGAGCAAACGGAAAAGTGATACATGGATTTCAATGATACCCTGCGAGGGTCTGGATTTCTTGGAGGGCCCGTCCAGGATCGTGACCTGGATCAGGGAAAACCAGGAGCGGACATGGGGGACCTGGATCGCGAACAGGCATGGGTGCGGCGCTTGTCTCAGAGCGGAGCCGTCGATCTGCAGGAGGCCACTCAGAAAAAGATTGCCGGGCCGGCGAAATGACGGCGGTAGTTGGGCAGTGGGCACACAGCCAGGCGCGGAAGCTGCCAAAAGAGGGGAGTGGGAGGGCAATGCTCGTGCTCATCTGCTGCCAGTTTCGACGTTTGAGTCGAGAGCGAATTTGCGTGCGCGTGTGCGCGCGTGTGCATTCAGGGCAAGGGCTGGGCTTGGGACCTGACGGAGTCGCAAGTACCCTAAGAAGGTGCGTGGCAAGGCGATGCAGAGGGGCGCTTGCTGGGCAGAGTCGAGGCCATGCGTGCAGCAAGGGGAACGAGCTGGGCGGAATTGCACAGCAGGTGCTGCACAGCCGACGGGGATCAGAAGCAAGGAGAAGGGGCGCGCAGGGCAGCGAGAGAGAGAGAGCGGCGGAAAATTTGTTTGTTTGACAGGAGGCGCGGGCGCACGGGCGTAGAAGCGCAGGCTGGCTGGCTGAAGGGAAGGGAAGTGACAGAACAAACAAGTCTGGTTCACCGTCTGCCTGCCTTTGTGGCCTGATGTGGGTCAGTTCTGTTTGTGCGACTCTCGCCAAAGCTGCACCGGCCCTGCCCGTGTCTCTCTGAGTCCGAGGTGGAGCGCATGAGGAGAATGTCTCGGCTGGGCAACAGGACATCGCCGAAGTCGCCGCGCGGACATCGTCGAGGGCGCAGGAGCAGAGAGGAGGCGAACTCTGGGTCGACTGCGACCAATCTGTTTTGTGCCTTGTACTCTCACACTTACTCATCGACCGTTGATCCAGGTCTCACATGTCTAAAAATTAATATGAGATGATTCTCCGACGAGGGCGCGGCCGGCAAAGAAGAACCGACCCTCTTTCGAATGATTTGATCTTTTTTTTTCCTCCTGTTCTGAGCAATGATCGACCGGGGGCTTTGGTTTGGCCGTAGCCGACAGGCCAAGACAAGACCGTGCCGTCGCTCGCACGTACGTCTTCTCGCGTAAATTGCCTATTGTGAGACCAGGACGTTTCCCAAGCACGCGTCGACCTTGGCAAGTCGGTGTCCGAAGCTCATTGTCCATTGTTCAGCTTCCTTTCTGGATGCTGCGGCAATCTTGGCACCCGGATGCAGGGTTTGAGAGAGACGTTGGATGCTGCTGCCTTGTCTCTCCTTAAGTCGGAAGCCGCACTTATCGGATGATCTCTAAAGCCCGAAGCAAATTCGGTGACCTTGGCGCCCGGTCTTGCTGAAACAGGTGGTCAATCTTGTCGGCGTGCAAAGGCAGAGTGACAAACGTGTGTGTTCGCTTCAAGAGTCTGATCGGCGTGAGTTTTCAGGTCATGCTACGTCGTGAGACGATCTCGACACTTCAAAGTGGAAGAGGCGAGGCCCAGCTCAGCTCAGCTACGCCTGCCAAAGTTCAGCCCAGAACGTCGCTCTCTGCCGGTTTGGATTGCATTTGAAATTGGCTAGTTTTCCGTGTCGCCCTTCGCCGCGGACGCTCCACTCGCCCTCTCACCTTGAGTCTCTTCGATCAGATCCTAGCAAAAGGATTCAGTCTGCACTCTTTCTTCAACCTGCCTTCTCACCACCAACGTTGTCCCATCCTCCCTCCCACATCATCTTCCATCGCTCGAACCTCAAGTCTGGCCATCTCCATCCGAGCCAAGCAAGCACGCAAGTACTTTCCCCCACAACCCGGCTCTGCCAACGTCAAAAGAGGACTCGACCAACATGGAGAAGCTGGGCCCGAATTCGGCAGCGGCGCAGGAGCGTCTAGCCTGGCTTAACAGCAAGGAAGCCAAGAGCATCACCACCAAAAACAGGCGCGTCGTCTTGGTCGGTGTCATGCTTGGCATTGCGGCCTTGGTCGCCGTCGTGCTGGATGGCGTGCTCCGAGTAGAAAAGCAAGACAAGCTCTGCCTCGTGCTCGACGACGATTTCTCCAACGGCTTCAACAAGTCGACCTGGTCGCACGAGGTCCAGCTCGGCGGCTACGGAACTGGCTCCTTCGACTGGACCACCGAGTCGGAAAAGAACACGTTCGTCGAGGATGGCAAGCTCTACATCGTTCCCACCCTCACCGTCGAAAACTTCTGGCCGCCTTACTTCAACACGGACGGATTCAAGCTCGACCTTGCTGCCGCTGGCAACTGCACGGGCACGTCCGAAAAGGACTGCGCCATCGGCAACAGCTTCAGCGACGGACGCATGATGAACCCCGTGCAGAGCTCGCGAATCACCACCAAGAAGTCGCACTCGATCCGCTACGGCAAGGTCGAGGTGCGTGCCAAGGTGCCTACGGGCAATTGGCTCTGGCCAGCCATCTGGATGATGCCGCGCGACTCGGTCTACGGCATCTGGCCTGCCAGCGGCGAGATCGATCTGATGGAGTCGTCCGGCAACATGCCGCGTCACCGAATGGACCAGCGATCCACGGCCGCCGTCCAGTCGTCGTACCACTTTGGTCCCGACTGGAGGAGCAACGCCGGTGGCCACCACACGGGATACCAGTTCCGCTGGCGCGACTACTT
Organism: Sporisorium reilianum f. sp. reilianum; assembly: GCA_900162835.1. Lineage (NCBI taxonomy): Eukaryota > Fungi > Basidiomycota > Ustilaginomycetes > Ustilaginales > Ustilaginaceae > Sporisorium > Sporisorium reilianum. Next base: position 674,936 of record LT795062.1, on the reverse strand, counting down.
CAACCAGGGCTACCACAACTACGTGCTCGAGTGGAACGAGAAGCGCATGCGCGTCTACGTCGACGACCCGCGCACCACCATCTCGTACTTTGAGTTCCCCAATCAGTCCATGTGGGAGTACGGCAAGTTTGCCGACATCCACCTCGAACCACCCATCACCAACCCCTGGATCCGCAGCAAGAACCCCAACATTGCCCCCTTCGACCAGCACTTTTACCTCATCCTCAACGTGGCCGTCGGCGGCAAGTACTTTGAAGGTACGGACGACGTCGTCTGGAACTCCGAGTCTGCCTACCCAGCCACCACGTTCTGGAACAACATCAAAAAGTGGTACCCTAGCTGGGCCACCGACCCCAAGGAACGAGGCATGGCCGTCGACCGCGTTCGCATGTGGCAGAAGTGCTAGAGTGCGCGTCCGTCCGCCTAGCATCTAGTGCTTGCATCGGGTCTCCTTTCCTCTCATGTTCGTGTCTTGTTTATGATCCAGTTTGCATTTAATGTCACCGTCTAGCATACCCCTTCGATCCAGCGTGCTGCCATCGTGTGCTTTGAACTTCGAAGCGCAAAATCGACCGTCATCCAGAGGTGGAAGCTCCCCGATTCAAGCATTTTTGTGAATCGGGCTGATCGTCTCAAATCGGGATGCGTGAACCCAAAATTTGCGCGCCTCTATTTTCGCCTCATTTTTACGTCGCTTTCCACAGTTCAGACGTCGAGTCTATACGAGATTAATTTCGAGCTACAGAACATTACGACAAGAACAAGAACAGAGAACAAGAACAGAGAACAGAAACAAGAACCCTTGACTACAACAGACGGGACCATGCAAAGAGACGGACGCTTAGCATCGCTGCCACATCTTGACCGATTCGATGGCCATTCCGCGCTTCTTGGGGTCGGTGGGCAAGGTGGGCAACCAACGCGATCGCGCGGCCCAGAAGTCGGCGACCGGGTTGGTGCCGGCGTTCTGCCAAGGCTTGTTGCGGTCGGCATCGGAGAAGTAGCCGTTGGTACCGCCGACAGCGACGTTGAGGATCAGGTAGAACTTCTGGTCGAAAGGAGCGCCCTTCTTGCCGTTCCAAGGGTCCTGGATCGCCGTACCGTTCCACAGCAGGTGCGAGAGCTTGCTGAAGGCGAAAAAGTCGCGGTTCATGTCGAGCTTCATGATGTGACGCGTAGGCTTGTCGACCCAGGTGGTGAGCGAGGTGGGCGTCCAGTCGAGACCAAACGTGTGGAACTCTTGCGAAAAGTACTCGCGAGGAACGCTGTAGTTGGACGTGGTGAGACCCCATCGATCCGTAGCAGCCGAAGGACCCCAGTGGAGCGTCGAGGTGACCGAGTTCTGGAAGCGATCCTTGCGCGACACGACGGCGTTGCCCTTGGACTCGACCATGTCGATCTCACCGCTTCGGGGCCATTCGCCGTAGACAGAGTCCTCGGGCATCATCCAGATCGCGGGCCAGAGCCAGTCACCGGTAGGCAACCGGGCTCGCACCTCGATTCGACCACGGTTGATAGAGGCCTTGGAGCGGATCCTGGCCGACTTGACCGGCTGCAGGATCTGGCCGAGCGTCGAGTTGGAGATGCTCTCGCAGGCAGTCTGGGAGAGCGGGGAAGCAGTGCACGTCGAGTTGAGGCTGTAGGTGGTGTTGCCCGTGATGGCAGCTTCGCCGACCTCATCCGAAGTGAGCGTGGGCACGAGGTAGAGCGTGCCGTCCTCGATAAACGAGTTGTTGGCCTGGGTGGTGGTCATCGCGAACTCGTTGTTACCAAAGCCATCCGTCCTGACTTCGTACTCCCAGTTGTCCGTGTTGAGCGTGGTGCGGCCGGTGAAGTCGTCCTCGAACGCGAGGCAGAGCTTCTGCTGAGGCGTGTTGATCCAGCCGAAAGCGATCACGACACCAGCAAGGATGATCGAGAGCAGACCAAAGAAGGTGAAAGCGAGGTTGTGCTTCCTGCCGTCCTTGTTCCGCTGCTCGGTGGCGGTGACAGAGGAGGCCGCCGAGATGTGCTCAGCAGGGATCTCACCGCCGAAGATGGGGATGGTGTGGGAGGTGGTGGGAGGCGCCATCTTCTCGTGGACGCTGCTGGCAGTGCGCGAATGCGACATGGGCAGGTGGATGACCGACGAAGCGGCGCTGCTCGATTCCGAGCCAGGGATTCTTGGAGTCACCTGGTTGCTTGCATTCCTGTAGTGGTTGCGGAGGAAGTGCGGCACCTGCGCCGATGGCGACCAGTTGAAATCCTTCTCCTCCATGGGAGTGGTGTGTCCCGACGATGAAGCCATTGCGAATCGTGTCTTGTGTGTTGACGACGGTCTTGAAGGAGGAGGCGGAGGGAGGATGGAGCGGATGCGATGAGGAGAGGAAGGAAGGAAGGAAGGAGGGAAGGATGGGGTGTGGATATGGGAAGAGAAGGATGAATCGGTATTCAATCGACGGAAGATGTTGTCAAGAGAGAAAGAGCGAACTGTCCAGACTCCATTTGGGAGCCGTCTGGTAGACAGTGACGGCGAGCCTGTCTGCCCAATTGCTATAGGAACACACGAGACTCTGGCTAAGGAGATCAGCAATGGATGACGGCGCGCTCCTCACAGCATCTCGGTTGGCGGCAGCGGCTATGCCTCTATCGATAGGGTAAGTGAAAAACAAAAGTTCAGGACAATGACTGCAACTCGAAGGTCGGCATTGAGCCTGAGACAGCACATAGCTTGGACGACTCTGCCCAGTGCAAGCGAGTGGAGGCATGTCGAGGGCGATTCGTTCTGCAATGTGTGTCTGCGCAGTAGCGGTCGAGAGCATGCTGGACTTCAGTGTGTGGACCCGCCAAGGCGCATGGACATGGCATTCGGTGGAGCAAACAGACTCGGAGCGGGGCCTTCAACTGAAACCTCAAACGCTCGAACGTGGAAAAAAAAGAGGACCCGGCTCTACTGTATCTGAGTGACGGCTGTGGCATCCAGAAAGGAAGATTAACTAGGGACGACGAACTTCGGACACCGGCTTGTCGAGGTCGACGCGTGCGAGAAGACGTGCGAGCGACGGATCGCCTTTGTTCTGCCGCTGCTACAGAAGCCGGTGATCAACCGAACCTGCATGGTACGTGGCGATTTGCCGTCAGTCTAGTCCCACGCTACGTTGCTGTGGTGTGGGCAGGTAGGCACAGAAGCCGTCAGTCCAGTGGCCGCGTTTGTTTGCCGCCGTAGACTCAGGTCTCAGCCGCTGAAACATGAGACTAGACTCGGGTTTCACAGACGTCTCCAGAAAATTTACGGACCCGGAATCATTTTTTTCTTTCTTTTTATTTATATTTTCAAGGATTGCTTCTGAGTCTGACGGTCCCGTCGAGGCCATGAAACGTTCTGACACCATGCTTTCTTCACCGATAGCCGGCATGCAGAACCGAAGAGACGGCGGACGGTTTCTTGATTCGCGAATCTGTTTGTGTCTTGAACGATACGGTCTCTAGGCAAACAGCTATCGATCCGCGAGTGACGCCGTGCCCACCGATTTGAGGGTTTTACTCGTGAGTGGTGTCGGCTAAAGTACGGCGCCCGTTCGTTCAAGAGTGAGAAGAGCATACCATTCTATACTGAAGCCTATACCTGTCTACTTTGAGCAAAGGATCCTGTTCCTCTCGCTTGTACTTCTTCATGCAGGATTGCGCTTGACCTTCGCTCACTATTCCATCTTCCCTTGCTCACGGCCTCACCATCCGCACACGCTCTCCCTCTCTCACCATCAGCCTTTCACCTTACCTTCTCACCATCAGCTCCATCTTACCTTCTCACCATCACATCTACCCTCTTCCTCGCCCTTGCCTCACACATCCTCAACCAGCCTCGCTTCGAGCAGGCCGTCGCAAGATTGAACCCTAGTCGAGCTGATCTAGCAAGCAGATCCATTCCCGCGCAAGCAAGATGGCTTCCAACTTCTCGCGCAGCGGTCTCATGACCCAGGCGACCCAGGCGTTTCACGCCATCTCGTCCTCGACGTTCGCTGGCGGAAGGAGAATGAGCGACACGACCTCGCCGTCAGATGGTCTCTCTGCTACCTACGCAGACCACCAGTCCAACATCCAGTCTTCTCGCGCCGACTCTCCGGAGCAGGGCACGCTTCAATTCCACCTGGCGCAGCAGATCGCCGAGTCCATGTACCTCAAGGCACGCCGAGTCAACCTGGTTCGCGAGGACAGCGGTGCTGACGGTATCTTCCTTCGCGCCCACGACAATGTCTACGCGGCCTATCCCATGGACGCCTACCGCGGTGTAGCCATGCAGAGCATCAAGAAGCTCCGCTGCGAAGCAGCTATCATCGTCTCTTCCGAGATCATCGACTCGGCACTCTCAACGCTTCGACCCGGCCAGAACGAGCTCATTCTCACACCGCAACAGCGTGTGCAGGTCGTCAAGGACCTCGACAGCCTCTGGTCGTGTCGTAAAGGTCAGGGTGCTGCCTTCATCCAGGCCGAGGCGATCATGGTCGTCTGGACCGAAGACGGCAAGGACCTCATGGATGCCGCCACCAGCTTCCAGACCTCGGTGCTCGACTACTTCGAGTCGCTCCGAAGGGGCAACTACATCGAAAGCCTCGTCCAGTACAGCGCTGGCAAGGGCTCCACCTACGGATCGGGTCACTCGAGGACCAACAGTGTAGTGAGCTCGGCCGCCTCGTCGCAGGCACGTCTGCCTTCGCTCGCCTCGCGCTCCGACCTGGGCCACGGCAAGCTGTCCGAGTTCCAGTTCGGCAGCCACAGGCCTTCGCCTTCGCAGACCAGCAGCTTCAACGAGAAGCCGCAGACCTTCTCGGAAAAGCAAGCGGCTGCCCTGGATGCCATGGAGGAGGGCATGGTGCCTGAGCTGACGTCGGACAAGCGTCCCATCTACTTGTTGGCTCCGCTTCTCACCGGCCTCAGTCTCGGTCTCAACCTGCTCTTCAGCGGCATCTTCATGCGCACCATCCTGGTCACCGCCGTGACGCTCAACAACTACATCTACCTCATCCCTCTGCTGGCCATCCCCTTCCTCATGATGCTCACGCAGTTCTTCACCGACAATATCTTCGGATGTATCGCTCAGATCCTGCTGCCCTACGGCAACATGAAGAAGAACTCGCTCTACTACTCGGGCGAGAAGCCGGTCCCCCTGCCCATCGACGTCCAGCTGCCTTCGATCACCATCCAGGTCCCCGTCTACAAGGAGTCGCTCGAAGGTGTCATCGCCCCTACCATCCTCGACATGAAGAAGGCCATGAAGAAGTACGAGCTGCAAGGCGGCAAAGCCAGCATCCTCGTCTGCGAGGACGGTATGCAGCTGATCAGCGAAGAGGAGCAGCAGGCGCGCAAAGAGTTCTACCTGACTCAGGGCTGCGGTTGGATCTCGCGTCCCGGCCACAACCACAACGGCTTCATCCGCGCTGGACGTTTCAAGAAGGCCTCCAACATGAACTTCGTGCTCGACTTCAGCTACGACGTCCAGCAGCTCCTGGACGGCGGACGTGCCAAGTCCTACGACGAGGCGCTCGAGATGGCGCTGCAGGCCCGCGACGGCAGGGCTCAGGCAGAGGGTGATGTTCGTCTCGGAGACTACATCTTCTTGATCGATTGCGATACGCGAATTCCTGTCGACGCCTTCCTCGACGCAGCCAGCGAGATGGAAACCTGCCCCGAGGTGGCCATTCTCCAGCATTGCTCGGGCGTCATGTACGTCGCCGACCACTTCTTCGAGAACATGATGGGCTTCTTTACTGATACGGTAAATTTCAGCATTAGCTGGCTAGTAGCCTGTGGTGCGACGGCGCCGTTCGTTGGACACAACGCCTACATTCGTACCTCGGCGTTGCTGCAAGTATCGGAGCGCGATGCGACGACGGGACAGCTGATCACCTGGTCCGAGAACTCGGTCTCGGAGGACTTCGATATGTCGCTGCGTCTTCAGCTTCAAGGCTACGTCGTGCGCTGGGCAACTTACTCCAACCTCGGCTACCTGGAAGGTGTCTCGCTGACGCCCTCGGACGAGCTCAACCGTTGGCAAAAGTACGCCTTTGGCTGTTCCGAGATCATCCTGCAGCCTCTGCGCCTGTGGTTGACCAAGGGCCCACTCACGCCGCTCTTCGTGAAATTCCTCACGAGCGACCAGTGCAGTCTCGCGCAGAAGATCACAGTCTCCTCGTACATGTTCAGCTACTACGCTCTGGCCATGAGCCTGCCTTTCGCGGTTGCCATGTTCATCGTCGTCGGCCTGTTCGAGAACGTGACTCAGCAGTACATCGTGGACTCGTTCAAGATTTGGCTCTCGATCCTCGTCGTTTTCTCTGCTGCTGGCACTGCGGCTCGACTGCTGTACTTCCTTCGCAGCCGAGAGGGTGGGTTCTTGAACGCTCTCAAGAGGCAGTGCGTCTACTTTTGGCCGCTGGTCGTCTTTTTCTCTGGGCTTCCGTACCACATCCTCCTGGCTACGCTGGCGCACCCCATCGAGTACAACATGACGTGGGCGGCGACGCAAAAGGACGTGCAGGAGACCAGTCTCCTCGACGAGGTGAAGGAAATCGCCAGCCGGTACTGGCACTGCTACTTGGTCATGCTCAGCTTCGTGGCGCTGATGCTCCTCTTCGGCACGAACCTGCTCAGTCAAGAGTTCTGCATCTACGGCTTCAACCTGTACTGGCCGGGTGCCATCACAGTCTTCGGCCACGTCTTCTATCCCATCTTGCTCAGTCCCGTCTTTATGCGCTTCAGCTTCTAGTCATGTAGATCGTATCGTTTCTTCTCTCTATCATCGTAATGGCACCACCATCTTTTCGTCACCATGCCGACTCTCGTCACCCCCTTTACGCCGCCCCCCACCGTCGAGAATGACTCGGTCTCGCAGACGTTCACAGCCAGCGGAAAACAGTACGTCGTCACGCTCTCTGCCGCCGACAAACACATCTTCGACGAGTACTGGGTAAGGCCGTCGAAGCAAAACGTCAGCGTCGTTAAGAAGGGCTCGCGGGACATCCGGGCTCTGCACCGCCTCGTCTACCAGGGCGAGATCGCCAAGGGCATGGTCGTCGATCACATCGACCGCAACCCGCTCAACAACGTCCGCTGCAACCTGCGGCCTGTCACGTACGCCACCAACGATCGCAACCGCGACGCAACGTCCACGACCGGTTACCTCGGGGTCTATCGCTACGGCGACAAGTTCAAGGCGTACTTGACGAACACGAGGGTGACTCTGTCGAAGGTCTTGACCAGGACGTTCGATACCGCCGAGGAAGCCCACGAATGGCGGGAGGCGAAGTGTCGCGAGATCTTCCCCGAGGACTTCATCGGCCTGTAACTGCATCGTCAAGCCCGCAGGGCCGCTGTAACTAGGTATTCGACCGTTTCATCTTGAATCGACGAGTTTGCGTAGGAAAGGTGCTTTTCTATGCTGCCCCAGTTTGAGCAAATGATGTCGTCTTTGACGCAGTAGTCTCGCACGCGAGGCTCCATGCCTCGGGGAGTGCGATAGCCGAGCAAGGCGTCTTGTCCGAAGGCCGAGAGCGCATCGCCTCTGTTCTGCGGACGACCGGGACTGCGGAGAGGGGAACCCCAGTAGACGGCAGCAGCGATGCGGCTGGTGGGGAAGCGAGGACGCGTGCTGGCGACGATGTGGGCTGCAGCACCGAGCGAGTAAGCCATCATGATGATGGTGGTGTTGGGGCAACTCTGAGCGAGGAGCGTAGTGTAGTTGGCGACCCACCAGCTGCCGTTGGTGGCGGCGTTGAGCTGTGACGTAATGTCGTTGCCGATGTTGGAGTCGTAGTTGGACTCGGTCCTCCTGGTCGTACCGTTGGGCAGGCGGGACATGACTTGACGAGCCATCTCCTTGAGCCAGTATCCGTTGGTGTACGAGTCGTTGGCACCTCGTGTGGTGATGAACTCGATCGAGGGGCAGTTGCGTGCACGATCGACCTCTTCCTGGCTGAGACTGGCCGTGTTGTTGACGGGATTGCCAGCGAGCGAGTAGTTGAGCGTCTGATCTCCCCTCAAAGTGGAGACGTTGAGACCGGGAACGATCGACTGAAGCAAGTTGAGCGCTTCAGAGACGTCGGGCAGAGACGCGCGCTTCTCGAGGTGCATCCAGGTCGGCTTGACCAACGACGACGACGAGAGGTCGCCTGATTCCGCGCGCTTGGCGAGGAGGTGATACTTGTCGTTGGACGATTGTGGCAGCCTGCTGGCCGAGCTTGAGCCAGCCAGCAGCAATGTTGCGGCGGCGACCGTCTTGAGAAGACCTGCTACATGCATCGTGCTGGCGAAGTTGTGCTTGACGGCTGGAAGGAAAGCTTGTCGTTGGTGGTGTCGACCTTCACGGGCTCTTGATGGTGGTGACGACGCTGGAGAGGGGGGGCCGGTGGATCGTTGAGTTTGCTTGAGGGGAGCGCGGATGGTGGTGACAAGAGGCAAGTGCAGCTCGGAAGTGGATTCGTTGGCAGAGGGAAACTTGGAATCTCTTCTCGAGAGTGGAGGCAAAGGCAAGATGGCCTGCCCACAAGCAACGCCCGCTCTCACCAGTCGATCGCTTGCCTTGCTCGACTTTGCAAAGCGAACTGAACCCACTCGGTCTTCTGTCGCAACGGGCAAAGCGTATCGATTCATGTCTCGGAGCAGCAAATATTTGCCAGGTCGCATGGTGTTTCACGAAGAAAGCCGCACTGCCCACCAGCATGCGATGGCCTCCAGCCAGCATCACGAGTTGACTGCTGGAGGGAGTGAGCGGTCTGGAGTCGTCGCTCGAGTGGAATTCAGCGACCGCGTCTCAGCCCAGCCAGAAGTTCCTGGATCGAATTGTAAGTTGAGAAAAAAAAAACCCTGATCTGGGTGAAGGTCTCCTCATCCATGTTTTCTTCTCTCTTTTTTTTAAAAACAAATCTTTGAAAATCACACTGCCTCCGGGTGGACCTGGATGGTCAGGTGAACGGCAGAGACCACGCAGGATTGGCGAGCCGCCGATCTACAAATTGGAACGGTGCTTCTTCTTCATGCACCGCCTAGACCGATGCCAAGTCAGTTGGACTGCAGCACCGAAGCAGCCCGAGTCCCAGGCTCGCCAAGACCTGCTTGCGCAAGGAGAGAGTCGAGACGAGACAAGTCACTCGCCTTCATGCCGCACCAGCAGAGCGGAGATCGTTGCTCAAGGCCTAGTCTCTTATGCCTGCAGAGCCTGCACGTCGCTGACAAAGTGATGGACGCTCAGCCGCTGCTGCTTGTCTTCAAAAAATCCCACGATAGGTCCCGATGCGCTCTCTCCGCGTTCTCACGGTACCGCGGAGCTGATGCTTGGTCGGCATGAAGTGGCCAAAGCAGAGTGACCCATACCACCCGATCTCAGTATCGTGGGAGGTTCGCTTCATGTCTCTCCTATGCTGTCGTCTCAGTATCAATGGCGGGACGCGTTGCTACACGCGAACACGCTTATCGATGCATCTTTACGCGATGCGGATACAAAGTCGAAGTGAATGTCAGTACACATCACACGCTGCCTTTGGATCGGTCTCGATCGACAGGCTTGTTTCTGTGCAGACATGTTCTAGAGAGGTTTGCTTGTCCATCGATAAGATCTTGGAACGACACGTTCTCAGCGGAAAATGGCGCCCGCCCATGCGGAGGTTTCACGACCGGCCTGAGCCGCAAGCATCGTGTGCATGGTGAATGAGCAGCTCTCTTGGCAGCATAGCCGACATGCACAGCAAGGGTCGCGGCCAGAAGAAAGTTCTCAGCATCTTGGGTGCCGTAAGGTAACGAGTCTGCTCTTGCCGTTGCCGAATCGTTCGGCCCCAAAGTCTCATTTAGCCTGTCTCGCCTGGGCTCGCTTAAACCGCGTCCCGAGCTGTTCGAACTTTTCCTCTGGACCCTAGGCAGACACCGATCTGTTTGGCCGTCTCGTCGCCGCGAGACTGTCAATGTTTGCAGGTTTGGCAAAACCAGTACGCGAGACAAAGATTCTCGCAGACGGTGATGGAGTGGGCTGACCCGCTGCGACTCTGAGACACGCTAGAGTCGACACGAGTCTCTTCGGGCCGGAGAGCCCAATCCAGGAAAAATCTATCGACTCAGAAATTTAGCCGAATGTCGCTTTTTTTCTTGCTTGCTTGCTTGCTTCGCGTGGCTGTTCTTAGCACGATGCACTGGCTCGCTTCGGAGCACGTTCTGCCATCGCACGATCTGCTTGACTGACCTAGTACAGAGTGCCGTCCATGCCTCTTGCTGAGTCAGTTGCGTATGACACGATACGAAAGTTGAACACCGGCCCGCCATGTTGGAAGACCAACAAAGTGGCGTCAATCCGACTCAAACGCCGGACATTGGCTGTGCCTGGCGGCAGCTGCTTTGGCGTTGATCGAAATGCGGCTTGCGGATTTCCTCATTGCAGCCGCCTGGATGGGCGCAACAAAAGGGTGAGGATGGCCTGGAGGGCCAGGCTCAGATGCGGCGGAGAAGCAAACCCCGGCAGGGGCCAAGGCGTTCCTACTTTAAGAAGAAGAAAAAACTTCTTTCAGGGTTCATTGTGGGCGTGCGTTACAGCCCGGACCGAGACGCCCTGCAAGCCGCTGACGAGACCAAAATTTCATTCTCCTGTCACACAGTTTTCTGTCGGTCTCTGCGTGTCTGTGCGCGGGACTGTGTAACCCCACTTTCTGCAGGTTTAGCAAACAAAAGGCTTCAGACACCGGCTGCAACTGCAGCTGCAAATGTTCGCCTCGACGGCGTTTCCCTGCACGCACCCTCTATAGAGATGTCACTCTGCACACAAGAAGAAGAAAAAAGAGGGTGCTGCGCGTGGGCCACTGGCTCTCATTCGCATGGTCTTCCGGTCTCCGAGCTGCCATGGTCTCACGTTTGATGCCCGACTTGGCTCGTGCGCCCACGTTGAAAGCAAGCGCGACTGTGCTCAGTACCATATCTGTTCCCTCATTCGTTTCACTGTCCGAGTCAAGGAGCGAATCTTAGTCTAATTTTAGGCGCTTCGCTATCGCGTTAGCCTCACATGTGCTACTGTAGTCAGAATGCACCCCTACGTCGAGTGGAACCGAGTCTGACTAGTCTGCCTACCAGGATAAGCTCACCGACCAGAGCTAGAATCATTGAGCATCGCCGGTCAACTCTTTTCAGCTCTTCACTTGCCATTGCGAGACAAGGGAACTTCAACGTGTGCCGGTCATGCTTGCAGTTGCAGATGGCTTACGCGGTCGACGAGCGGAATCGCCGGGGACATGGCAAGAAATCGACATGATCGCCAGTCAATGGGCGTGTTCCTGGCTCGATCTTCGGTGAAAAGAATGCCGCGTGGGTTCCGCCTACCTTGGGCGCTTGTCTGTGCTCAGGGACCTGCTCAAAAATCACACCATTCTGATGCGAGCATGCCTCTGTCGCAAGTGCCGGTGGAGCGCACTGGTCAAGAGTTCGCCGTAACCGCCGTTTGAAGGATCTCGATGGGCCCTTATTCCCACTCCGGCGTCGCTTATGCACGTCTCGAATCCGCTAGGCTATCGGCATCCGCCCAAGACCTGGAATTGCCGACACTTCAACAGCCAGTTGTCCAGGACGCCCAGAATCGACCGCTCACCACCCAAGTAGCGAGACGCTCGTCCACATGGATGGCCTTGGGTTGATGGATCGCTCTTCTCGGCCCATGAGACATGGTGCAACCCTGTTTTAGTCCCCCGTCTAGTTGATTCGCATGTGCACGAATCGGCGCTAGAACCAGATCGTAGCCCGTGTCCGACGCCTCGCACACTCAATCGGGTTTGGCGACTCTGGCGTTTTTTGCAGGTGCCGACGTCGAGGCGGTTGTACCTGATTGGACCCTTATCGATCGATCCTTTTGTCGGTAGGCTAGTGCACTCGAAGGAAAGCATTGATCGTGAAAGCAGCCGTAAGAGGGGTGCTTTCGATGTCCCACGCCTGAGACGCGTTGCGACTGCTGCCGCATGTAGCAATCGCCGCGATCAGACGCAAACAAGCGCTACGAGGGCCCTGGTTCGCAGCGACTTTCATGGTGAGATTGCTGCATCCAGATCGGCCGCGATCCAGGCTAAGCAGAATCTCATTTCGATCTCACTGAATCCAGACACGCATCAGAACTGCTCAAGCTCTTGTATGACAACGTGCACCCTCAAAGTGTACTGACAATCTGCCTCACAGACCTTCAAGGCACCAGCAAGCGCTCTTTGTAGAAGGAGTTTCGAGGCGCGGATATCGATACAGCGTGCTGCTCACGCCCTCGCTTCCCTCTGGTCCAGTACCGAGTGTTTGGAGTACCGCTCTGTAGCGCAGTGTACCGCTAGAAGCACGACGGTAGCTTGGATCAGACTGGCCGTTCTCTGAGTCCGTTCGTTATCGCAGACATCTCCCTGCAGTAGTTGACCTAGCCGCCATTCGCTCTCACGCTAGCGACGGTCGCTAGACCGACGGAGAACCGCGCAACCTTGACAGAGAGGACCGGAATAGGAGCCTTTTCTGTTCATGCAAAGGCATGCACGTTCCCGATCTCAGCAAGATGGACTTCGATGTGCAGGATCGTGCTCTGAGGTGCTTCCAACGGCAGAAGGGGGCTTGGGTGCACCCACGTGTGCGCTAGTCCAGGGACGCTCCCACGCTTTTGACGGTAAATGCCGAAGCTTGGCGTGGTGGTCTTGGTGTGGGACTGGTTGGTTGGTCGGTGCCTCTTCTGCATTCAGTGCTCTCCCGTTCCTTGGATCCGATCCAGATGATAGACGGACATTGCTGGTCGGTAGGCGCCTTGCCTGGGTTGCGACGACGTGGATGACGTTGGTTTCTGGGCGAGCCGACATCGATGTATCTGGCCAGCCTAGTCGCCTGGCTCCGCCTGAGCTATGCGACACGTGTGCTCAGCAGCATACACTGCCTGAGGTGCCTTGATCCATCGCACTCGTCCAGTGCACGTTTCCGTGTCGATGGCGCGCAAGCATCGACCCACGTTGCTGATTGGGTGCCTCGAATGGCTCCGTGAACCTCGTGCGACGACGATGCAGATCGCGAGCCTGTTGCAGGCCCGATACGCCTTGGCGCCTCGCCATGCGCCTTAGCCGCTTGGAGACTGTTGGAGAGGGTGTGGCATGAAAACAAGAGCTGATTGCCGAGACGACCAGAACCGATATCAAGCTTCGTCGCCCTTGATCACGTCGGAAGCGGAAGCACGAGCTGTCCACTATCGGAATGAGGATTTTTCCGGAGCTTGAGCATGTCATTCCATAGGAACCTAACAGCTGCGCAAAATGACCCGCGTACCGAGCGTCTGGATCGGATTTACTCGTCGACCCGATTCGCTCTAACGTATTAACAGTAGTACCGGCGCATCTGTAGTACCAGCTCATCGTGCGAAAAAAAAATTCAACTGCAGCTCAGTCTCCAGAAAATAATCTGGACTGTGCTTGATGTGATCAGTGATGGTGATAAGCATGTATGAGTCTGCAGTATGCTTTTGGACAGTTTCTGCGCATGGTGCTCTTGCTGTCAGCATGCCTCAGACGCGCCGGTACTACTGATAATACGTTATTTGCTGATTCAGGCACGATGCACGCCTCAGACAACCGCCACTCACGTCAAGCCCCGACAGAGACCAAAAATAGATTACCCTAACAGAGGGGGNNNTTAACGGCAGATGAAAGACGAGACGATGACGATGCAGGAAATGACAAAGAGCGAAGAAGCACACACTAGAGGAGCACGAGGTTGGCAGCTGCTACGAGAGCGAGCGAGCATGCAGCAAGGCCGGCTGGCACAGCGTAGTGGCGCGAAGACGCTGCCGACGACGACGAGGAGCGCTGCTTGCCCGACCCCGTCGCCGTGGGCGCCCACGACCAGGCGCTCGAGGTGGACGAGGTGCTGACGGGCATCTCGCTGTAGTAGCTGCGCGTGTAGCCGTTGGAGCCGGTGGTGGTGATGTTTGAGCCGAGGTAGGTGCCTGTCGAGTTGCCTCCGTACAGGTTGGCAAAGCCGTGCTGGCCCTGGCAGTTTCGCTGGTTCCAGTCGATGTCGAGCTGCTCCTGCATGTTCGGGCAGGGCTGGTAGCACGAGAGGAGTCCCTGCCAGTTGTTGCAGTTGCACCACCAGTCGTCTGGGTTGCACGGCAGCACTGCTCCGTCACGCGCTACCGTATCAAGACAGGCGGTGATCTGAAGCTCGAGCTCGGCGGGACAGGAGGCAAGATATGGCGCCACGGCTGGCGATGCGGTGGGAACAGCCGGGATCGTAGCAGTAGCAGAGACGGACGCAGTCGAGCTCGTCGCTGCCGATCGAGTCGAAGGCGTGTTCTGAGCATGGATGGGAGCGGTTGCCATGGCCAGCAGCGCTACGATGGCCACGCAGCTCGACCAAGTTCTTGTTCGCAGCATCTTGATGGAGGAGCTTGCTTGATGTGGTGTGAAGGAAAGGAGCGACCTGTGTACGACGAAAGGTCGGCCTATTGAGGAGCGAGGAAGGTTTGACGATCTTGACGTGATGGTGATGGTGGACTCGAAAGGAGGTGTCTCGCCGCGTAGAGTTCGCCAGGGTGGGTCAAGCGACACGAAGCGAAGGAACAGCAAAAAGGAGAGAGAGCCCGATCGCACTTGCCAGAGTGTGAGCGAAGGCTGGCCAAGTAATCTTCGGCCTCGACTTGGTCTCACGCCGCGTCACACACAGCAGGAAATGTCCGCGGTCCAGGGGGTAGCGTCTCTGCGGACATACGAATCGAGGCTGAGAGTCGTTTGGCAGAGGAGCTGCTCCGGTCAACGCGGTGTGACGAGCTGCCGTAATTTTTTGTTGATTCGGGTCGGGCCAAGAGCAAGAATGCAGGGTTCACCGGCAAGCACGCCCAGCCCACCCAACCCCATACAGGACATGCCCGCAGCAGAGTCTCTTGAGACAACAATGGATACCCGGCCGGCCATTGTTGCCAGTTTCAGAAAGTCGCACCATGTTCGCTTTCTTCTGATTTGCGCTCGGTCAAATTGGCGAGAAAAACGGGTGTCGACGGTTTCACCTTTTTCGGCCTCCGCTGTCCAACGAAAAAGACCCGACCCAGAACTCTTTTTTTAAAGGCGCAATTTCATGACGGCGTTTCGCCTCTCTTTGCAGCTGTCCAGGACTGCATCTGAGACATGGACGTGACCGACACCCAGCCGGCCGCGACCATTGCCGCTCCTTGATTGCACATGTATACCGTGTGCATCCTTCCGGGCTTTCGTTGGACCAGTCACTTCACGATAGCGCCCAGCACAGTTTTCCGGTCGGCGCAGCTCACCTCGACGCTGCAAACACGAATTTTTGTCTTTCGTGGTTGCCGACAGGCCTGCTGTCGATAGTGAAAATCAGTTCATGTCTGAAGCAGCAGCAGCATCGATCTGGAGCGTGCGAGGCCATTGCTTGCTGTGTGTGTGCTGTGTAAAGATCCCGCCCCGGTCTGCCAAGCGCTTCCGGCATTGTCAAACCTCCGTTTGTTTGTGGATCAAGACAAGTCAATCCTTTTCGTTCAGCTTCGCTCGATCTCACTCGCTGCCTCCCACTCCTTGGTTCGTGACTTCTGTTCCGTCTTCTCGCTACACCGTAGTCCATCATCCATCCTTCCCTTCCTTCCCCATCCTTTCCCTTCAACCATCACTACGGCTCATCCTTCTCGCATCCTCTTCAATCCTCCCCTTCAAGCTCGGCCAGTCGAGAGCTACACAACGTCAAGATGGCCGTCGAGACCGAACTCGATACCGCCGCCTGCGAGGCTTCGTGGCCTACGCGACGTCTCAATCCCAAGATGCTCACGTGGTGGTCGTTCCTCTGGATCCTCTACATTCCGTTTGGTATCCTGCTCGGCATTGCACAGCTCGTCTGGGTGCTCGTGTCCGTGATGTGGATCGCCACGTTCCGAGGTCCCAAGGGTCTGCATCCCAGCCTCATCTTCCCGCTGGTCTCGTTCAACTTGGTCGATTCGCAGGGCAATCCGCTCCCCAACGAATACTTTACCGCCTCCACGTGGGGCGAGGCTTCGCAAGCTGCCGTTCGCCGCATCTACTGCGCCGAGCACCCGTACATCTTCCTCGACGGCTGTCTGCCCACGCTCACCAACTCTTCCATGATCGTGGGTGAGGCCGCTGCCGATGGCATCGTTGGCTTCCTGTGCCGTCACATCTCGGTGGTCAAGCGCCGCGGCGTCTCGCTCGTCAAGATGCTCGAGGAGTGGGTGCGGAACCCCATGATCGCCAAGAACCTCGTCATCTTCCCGCAGGCCGTCACCGTGGCGCGCCACAACTTTGTCAAGTTTGCGCTGCCCACGTTCGAGTTCGCCGCTGCGCACCCGAACCAGGTCGAGATCGTGCCCGTGTGCATCAGCTACGACATGCCGTACCCGATCCACCTGCGCAAGGCCGACTCGAGCTTCCTGTTCGACTTTTTGCTGCTCATGATGATGCCCTACGCCAAGGTGACGTACGCGCTGCTCGAGCCCGTGCCGCTGCACGGCAGAACCGCGGAAGAGATCAAGGAGGAGTGCGAGAACAAGATCGTCGAGTGCTCGCTCAGGCAGTGCGAGCGCCACAATATCGACTACCGCGACAAGGTGGCGTGGAGGCACCTGCTCACCGCGCGTCTGCACCCCACCTACCGCGAGATCGAGGTGGCCATGATCAACGCGGTGCAGAGCATCCCCGGGCTGCGCGTCCCGTCGCTCGCGTTCCACTACGCGTGCCAGGAGTTGATCCTGATCATCATCGGCGCGTGCCTCTACTGGTCGCGCTGGAACCAGCTCGAGGTCAACGTGATCATGCGCGCCTGTGTGGTGACGTTCGGCCTTGTCAACCTGATCAAGGTGCTGCGTCCCGTGCCGCGACCGGCGTGGGTGGCGGCGGACCGTCTCAAGCTGAACCCGTACCAGCTCAAGACGCCGCTGAGGCAGTACGATTACACGTTCCCCTCGGGCCACTCGGCGTTCATGGCGTGCGTGTATGCGAGCTACTACTTTTCGCGCAACCACGTCGACATGAGCTTCCGCTTCCCGGCGTCGATGCACGCCGTGCTGTCCATCCTGACGCTGGCGAGCGGTGTCTCGCGTCTCTATCTCGCGCTGCACTGGCCGCTCGACGTGCTGTGCGGCTGGATCATCGGCGGTCTGTGGGGCTGGGCGTGGGGCACGTTCCTCGACGCCGAGTTCGACAAGCTGGTCGTGGGCGTGCAGATCGCCATCGCGATCGGCGTGGGCGCCTTCTTCCTCACCGTCACCATGCTGCGCATGTTTGTGCTGCCGGCCAAGATCCCCGCCAAGGTATGGAGCGACCACGTGGGCCATGCGCTCAAGCTGCGCGACCCGCGCCAGCTCATCCTCAACACGTCGATGCTCTGGACCGTGCTGTCCGCCAAGGCGTTCCTGTACGCCTTCTACTACGCGGGCGCGACGGTGCTCATCTGCCCGCTCGGCCGCTCGTCGTGGCTCATCTTTATGCAGCTGCTCATCGGCTTTTTGTCGACCGCGATGATCTACGTGCTGGTCGTGCACCTGCTCGCGCAGCTCTACCCGCCGCCCAAGCCCAAGAAGCACGACCCCGAGCAGGCAGCGCTGCTCGAAAAGTCCAAGTCCAAGTTCATGTCTTGGACGCGCGAGTACACGCGTGCCGAGATGCGTAGCGGTGTGCTGCGCGCCGCCTGGTGGCTGTTTGCCTCGTCGTTCGTGCTGTTCTACATCACCGTGTTCAGCCAGCTCGTGGCGAGCAAGATCGAGGAGTCGTATTGCTCCGTGCTGTACTACAACAAGATCGCCACCTACGGCGACAACTAAGAGCGGGCGTAGTGTTTCGCTCTGTCCACTTTGGGTTTCGGTCTTTGCCATGGTTTCGCTCGCAGTCCACACATGCATTCTCCCATTCTTTCATTCAGTGTCGTTCGTTCAGTCACGGTTAATCAACAGTCGTTCCTTCGCATTCAAACCCTTTCGTGAGAAAAATGAGCTCCAATGCTGCTGGCTGGCCGAGTGTGAGCCTGGATCAGACGACCAATGTATCGCGCCAGCTCTCGTACTGCTTTATCATCAGCGACGTGATGCGCCGCTTGACCGATAGCGCCGCACTCTCGAAATGGCGCTGCTCGATCGCCGTGCACTGCAGATCCTCGTCCATCGCCAGCAGCCCGGCCTCCTGGCAGACCGCAACGACCTCGGCACCCGAACAGCCGTGCGTCAGCTGCGCGAGCTTGTCCACATCCACCGCCTCGGCGCTGACTGCCATCTTGGCCATGCGCGTACGCAGGATCTGCATCCTCGCCGCGTGGTCGGGCGGACCGACGTACACCAGCCGGTCGAGGCGGCCCGGCCGCAGCAGCGCAGGGTCGAGCGACTGCGGGCGGTTGGTGGCGCCGATCACGATAACGTCGGACATGGCCTCGATGCCGTCCATCTCGTTGAGCAGCGTGGCGATGATGCGGCTGTTGAGCGCGTCGGCGCCGCTGACATCGTCGCGGCTGGACGAGAGCGCGTCGACCTCGTCGAGGAAGACGATGCTCGGTGCGGCGGCGCGTGCTTTGCGAAACGTGTCGCGGATGGCGCGCTCCGACTCGCCGACGTATTTCGAGAAGAGCTCGGGGCCTTTGACGGCGAGGAAGTTGAGGCCGGACTCGGTGGCGAGAGCGCGGGCGATGAGCGTCTTGGAACAGCCGGGTGGGCCGTAGAGAAGCACACCGCGCGGGGGGGAGACGCCCAGGCGCGCAAAGGCCGCAGCGTGCTTGATGGGCCACTCGACGAGCTCGCGGACCTGCGACTGGACCGACTTGGTCGACAGGGCTCCAGACCCACCGGCGGAAGGCGTGGAGGAGCCGGCAATGTCGGACCAGTACACTTTCGGTGGCTCGAGGAAGATCTCGCGCATCGCGGAAGGTCGGACGAGCGACAGAGCCGCATGCAGATCGGCGGCGGTGACCTTGTCGAGGATTGTGTCGACAGCATTGCTGGCACTTTCCGTTGTCGTCGTCGTCGATGCGTCGAGCGACATCGCCTGAACCTTGGCCTCGAGCTGGTCGGATTCAGACTGACGGCGAGCAAACGTTCGTCGCACAGCCCGCATGCCAGCCTCTCGAACGAGAGCCGAGAGATCGGCTCCGACATAGCCGTGGGTGCGGCCTGCCAGCTCGTCGATTTGCTGCTGCGTGAGCTCGTGCGGAACAGAGCGGATGAGGGTGCGGATGATGTCGCCTCGGGCGGCGGCAGTGGGGATGCCGATTTCGATCTCGCGGTCCAGACGGCCCGGGCGACGAAGAGCGGGGTCGATGGCATTGGGTCGATTGGTGGCAGCAAGAACCACGACGCGAGCAGGTGCTTTGGCCGACGTTGTCCGCTTCACTGCGGTGCTCTGCTTCTCCGCTGTTTCGCTTCCATCGTCTTGCTGCGTATCGTCATCATCATCGTCGTCAGCCTCCTCCATACCATCGAGAAGCGTCAGCAGCTGCGCGACCACTCTGCGTTCCACCTCGCCCGCACCATCCGTGTTAGCACCTTGGCCGGAACCGCCTTCCCTTCTCGGCGCCAGAGCGTCGATCTCGTCGATGATGATGATGCAGGGACTCTTGCGCCTAGCTTCACGAAAGATGTTGCGCAGCTTGGACTCGGTCTCGCCGTGGAAAGCGGACGAGAGCTCGGGCCCGTTGATGGTGAGGTACGACGATCCCGTAGCAGCGGCGACGGCTCGTGCGAGCGACGTCTTGCCCGTTCCTGGTGGACCATAGAGCAAGACGCCTTTGGGCGGCTTGAGGCCGTACTGGACAAAGATCTCGGGAGACATGAGCGGCATCTCGATCAGGGTCTTGATCTCGGCGATCTGTCGGTCCAGCCCGCCGAGCTTCGAGTACGGGTCTTCCTTGGTGTCGGTGAGTGCGTTGTCTGCGGATGGATCTTTTGGGTTGGTGGAGTCGGTGTCAGTGATGGACACCTCTGTTGTGCGGCTCACCAAACACACCTGTGTCGTGCTGCGCGTCCAAAGCGAGACTGTCCATCCTTGTTGATCATTCGCGTCGACAATGTCAGAGACGACAAAGTGATACAGACCTCCCTGGAAAGTCAAGGATAGCTGCTGACCGAGACGAATGCATTCGAGGTCTGCGAGGGACTCTTTTGCGTGGACGGTGAGCATTTGGCGGTCAGACTTGCCAAGTTTTGCCAGCGAGGTCGCAGCGGTGAGCTGATCCGAAGACACAGCTAGTGTGATGTTGGCGGCGGTCGGAGGCTTTCTGAGCGTGCTTTTAGCTTGCGTAGTATGAAGAGGAAGGACCGAGACGGTTTGACCAGACTGCAGACCGGTGGGCAGCTGAGCAGCGACGGGGAGGCGAATCGTGCCAGCATCCAAGGCGAAAGACGGCCAGATGGTGCCAACGATAAATTGCGCATCTTTCTTTGACTCGTCAGCGGTGATCAGCACTGCATCACCGGTCTGAAGCTTCAACGAGCGGATGACATCGACGGGGAGCAGCACTTTGCTGCGAGAGGAGCTGCTTGCGGCGGTCCCAGCTTCGACGACTCGCACCTGGGCGGAAGTAGCTCCAGCCTGCTGCGGCTCTGCTGGTGTTGCTAGGATGCCACTCATGATGAGAGCCAAGTGTGGATGATGATGACGTTGGTGAGCAAGAAGGAGGAAGAAAGCGCTTTTTTGGCGTCGTACAAACGTCATCGAAAACTCGGAACTCGGAAACGGAGCTTATTTTTGGACCCTGAAAGAAGCCAATCGTGCGACCTCGTTCTCGACGACCATCATCATCCTTTGCATCATGTCGCTCGACCAGACCCACTACGACGTGGCCATCTTCAGCACCGGCCTGACGCAGAGCATCGTGTCAGCAGCGCTCGCCTTGGCTGGACTGTCGGTGATCCACATTGACAAGAACGACTACTATGCGGATCAGTGGGCCAGTCTCACCCTTTCCGAGTTGCTCCAATGGGCGCAAAGCTTGGGCTCAACAGCTCGCATCGAGGATGTCAACCTCAGCTTCCCTTCTTCCAGTAAAGCTGACGATCAAGCGCCACTGCAGCTGCCCGACTCGCTGGCATCCTTGGATCGCCACTACGCCATCTCGCTCGCGCCCACCTTGCTTCCCGCCACTGGACCCTCGATCGACTGCCTCATCCGATCCAAGGTCTCCTCCTACGCCACCTTCCGCCTGCTCGAGCGCACCTGCGTCGCCTCCACCTCGACAACAACCCCCCTAACAAGCGTGCCCGCGAGCAAAGAAGACATCTTCAAGACCAAGACGCTCTCGCTCATCGCCAAGCGCAAACTCATGAAGCTGCTCATGTACATTGGCACCGAAGACTGGCACTCCGACCTCGCTCAGCATCCAGAGACGGCGCAGCGGCCTTTCGTCGAGTACCTGGCGGACGCGCACAAGATGTCGCCGGAGCTGGTCGACGCGGTGGCGTACGGCGTGTGTCTGTGCGCTACGCCGACGGAAACGACCCAAGTGGCCATGGCACGAGCGAAAGCCCATATGCAGAGTGTGGGCAGGTACGGCAACTCGGCGTACCTGGTGGGGCAGTATGGCGGTGCGAGTGAGCTGGCGCAGGGATACTGTCGCGCAGCGGCGGTGAAGGGAGGCATGTTTATCCTTGCGCACGAGATCACGTCGGCGAAGCGGGATGCGGAGGATACAAAGTGGGAGATTGCGATCGATGGGATTGAGGGCAAGGTGACGGCGGACTTTGTGGTAGGCAGCGACGAGGTGCTGCAGCAGCTGGGCATTGCCGGGGATCCACCTTCTGGGTGCGAGAAGGTGGTGCTGTACAGAGCGATTCTGGTTCTCGACCGACCCATCCGTTTCGTGGTACCGAGCAGCAACGACACACCATCGGACGCTACTTCTGACTCCGCCCCATCAGCAGACCTGCCACCAGAAACGGGACTCGTAGTGTTCCCGCCCGGCTCGATCAGCAACAACACCAACACCGTCACGGTGCTCATGATGGGCGAAGGCACATTTTCGTGCCCGAAAGGTCAATACGTCTACTATATTCAGACCGAGGCCTCGGACCACGACACAAGAACAGCACAGGAAGCACTCCAGCCCGTTGTCGATCAGGTGATCGCCTTGACGAGCGAGTCGGCCGCTACACCGCCACTGCTGCAGCTGACGTATCGCCAACTCGTCCCGCTGCCAGCCGCTTCCACTGCACCGCATCTCTCGAGCATCCCCTTCCCGCCTTCTTCGACCCACGAACCGGTAACGT
The DNA here is from genome assembly GCA_900162835.1 of Sporisorium reilianum f. sp. reilianum. Lineage (NCBI taxonomy): Eukaryota > Fungi > Basidiomycota > Ustilaginomycetes > Ustilaginales > Ustilaginaceae > Sporisorium > Sporisorium reilianum. The sequence continues at coordinate 652,723 of LT795062.1, read as the reverse complement.
CGATCTCCGGACTCGCGGATGCAGCCGTCCACCAGGCCGAGAAGGTGTACTACGACATCCTCGCTGCCCGAGCACCCGCGGATCAGTGTGGCTCCACACACGCAGAAAAGCTGCAGTGGATCCACGAGACGCTGGAGAGGCAGAGAGTCGAGCGCAGGCGCCGAAAGCGCAGGGATCCGGCCGAGTTCCAGGGCCGAGGCGGACGCGGCGTCGATGACGGTGTTACGCGGTCGGTTGACGACAAGGAGCAGCGGGAAGAGGAAGCGCAGGGCCAGGTGGTGGGCTTTTTCGAGTCGAGTGTGGGCGATGGTGGGGATGATGACGAGGACGACGATGATGGTGCTGAGGCGTAGTTCATGTTTGGCATACAGACAGTCGAGCTTTCTCACCACACGCGCACGCTTGCTCGAGAGAGACGCAGAATGACCATTGCATGCTTCCCGCGATCACCTGCGCTGACGGTTGACCTGGTTCTTAAACTTGTTCACCCGTCCACCCGCCGCCGCACCCGCAGGCGCAGCAGAGCCCTTGGACCTCTGCAGCGTCGACCCGGGCTTGCTGCTGGCCCGCAGCGTATCGTACGCATGCTGGGCCTTCTTGGCCTTCTTTCCATTGCGCCCGTCCAGGCCGGCACCGCGGAGCAGATCGCCAAACTCCTCCTCCATGCCACCGCCAATCCTCCTCCTGCCGTCGCGGCCGGAACTGAGACCCGCGCCGCCGAGCGCCACATCGGCCTCGTCGCGTCTGCGCTTGCGCGCGTCCTTCTTGGACATGACGAGACGCGTAAAGTTCTCCTCTTCGAACTCGTCCATTCGCGCCAATGCCTTGGCGCGCGACGAGGTGTTGGCCGCGAGCCGCCCGCGGCCCCCGACACCGACACCGCCCGAAGAGGCCTCGTACGGGTTGGACGACATGCCGGCGGTGAGGTCCGAGAGCAGCGCCGAGTTGCGCGTGATCGACGCGGGCTTGTCGGACGCAAAGCGCGGATCCTTCTTGCTGGTGCGTGCATCGGGGTCGTACGACATGGGCACGAGCTTGGGCGGTCGGTAGACGGCTTTCTTGCCGCCATCCTCTTCGTCCGAGTCAGAGTCGTCGGAAGAGTCTCGTCGCGATGACTTTCTGCGGGAATCGCCGTTGGACTTGGCTTGTGTACGCGCCTTGTCCTGCATAAACGCAGATGGGTTGGGTCGGAACGCGAGATCGTCGTCACTTGCATCCTCGTCGCTATTGTCGCCTTTGCTCTTCTTGGACGCAGCAGGCTTGGATCGACCGAGCAGCACCTCCTTGTCCGCATCGGCAGCAGCACGGAGCAACTTGTCCATCTGATACTTGAGACGGCTTTCCAGTGGACGAAGCTTTTCGAGCATCAGTCGCAATTTAACCAAATCTTGAACCAGGTCGGCTGGTCCTTGCGCGGATTTGCTGCTGCTGGCAAGCGATCGACCCGAGACCTTGGCGATGCAGACAGCGACGACATGGTGCAGATAGTCGAGCATCGCATCGTTCTTGACTGTGAGCAGCGAGATTCCGTCCGGATATGCGAAGGGGTTTTGGGTGGCATCGCCGGATGCTGCCTCGACAACATCCTTCTCGAAGGCCTTGACCGAGGTGCTGAGAGCCGAGACGGATTTCTGGATGGATGCAAAGAGGGTGGTGATGTCTTTTGGGGCCACCACCGTCGTGGCTGCGGTCGTCGTGGATGCGGCCATGTTGGAGCGGTGTGGCTGGCTGGCGATGATGGTGATGAGGGTCGAGACACACGAGTTGCACGTCGACTTTGTTTCGCCTTTTTTCTGCTTTTCTTCGCGCCAAAAAAAATTCGAGAATCTGCAGCGTTCCTGTTCCGGGTTCCGAAGTTTGGTTTTTGGCTCAAAATGTCAGACCGACAGCTGCTCATCCATTTTGCGATTTTCTCGCTCTCGGCCGCAAAACTATGATGGTCGCCGGTCAACTTTGGCGAGAACGGCACCTGACGACTCTCCCACGTCAACCTGCCAATTTGCGCTCCGCCATACAAGCACTTGAGCCGCACTTGTCGAGCAGGGTGTGAAGGGCATGCGTGCCAGTGACCGCGCACTTGGCCGGTCGAAAGCTCCCATCCAACTCCGCAGAGAGGAGTGCAACGGTGGTCATCGGTGGTCATCGGTGGTCGGCACCGTTTTGTGGCCGTGTGTTCCCCGCACCTCCTCACTCGGGACCCTTTGCAGATGTTTTCCCCACACTTTTGCTCGTGGCCTTTCTGTCGTCCTTAGCCGATGCATGGCGCTTCCCCACGTTGGCCGTGACTGCTGACATGCGTGCTTTTGAGCAAGAGAGGGTCCTCTCTGTGCTTGTGTCTGCGGAGTGTGCTTCAAGTCATCCGAGGGTCCCTCCAGGATGACTATCGACAACACCACCACCCTGCTCTCCTCCTCACGCTACTCGCATCACTGAGCCTCTCCCCCATCACCCCCAACACCTCCAAAACAACAACAATGAAGACAGAATCGACCGCAGCAACAACAGCCATAACCATGACGCCGTCATCCGCCGCTGCGAAAGACTCGCGCCGCCGCCAGTACAGATCGTGCGACCGATGCCGCGTCGGCAAGCGCGCGTGCAATGCCGAGTACGACTCGGTCGCCGAAGCGATCTCGAGCAAGGTGGCGTGTTCCAACTGTCGAAAGAAGGGCAAGACGTGCACGTTCCAGCATGTTCTGTCGATTCTGGGAGGTGTGCCCAGCGCTTCTGCGACGAGCGGACACTTTGCTGCGATGCCCACCTCGCCTGCGTTGCCCGCAGAGGTTAGTTCGGTCGACGAAGAAATACAGATTCCGGATTCTGTGATGGGGCGAACAGATGAAGCAGGAGAATGCTCGGCGCTGTCCACCGCGCAGAGTGTCGCAGAGCGAGGCACGTCTTCGGACACAACGCTCGTCAAGGCAGGACTCGGAACAGTCGCAGCAGCGACAGCCCTCCAGACCCTGCTCGCCATCTCGCCGACCTCGTCCACCACGCGCATGACGAGCACCATCGACCGCATCTTCCTCAACGACGGCCTGATCCGCGTCTACGAGGGCGCGGCCGAACACGCGCTGCAGTGCTGGATCACGTCGTCCAACACACCCTACATGCTCGTCGAGCGCTCATCCTCACCCTCATCCTCCAGCCAGCAACTGGTCTATTGGCGAATCTGCGAGCTCGACCGCGGCGCACGCGCGCTGCTCGGCCACACGACCACCAGCCGCGAACGGGACATCATGGATGCGTTCCACGCGGTCGTGCTCGCCTTCGCGGCCCAGTGGACGCCGAGCTGGATCAGCGGCCTCGCATCCGCGCGGGGCAGGTCGGAGAACAGAGTGAGGCTCGCGCTGTGGGAACGCGCGCGCGACAGGCTGCAGCGCGTCGCCAACGTCGACTCGTTCCGCGTCATCTTTGCGCTCGTCATCTTTGCCTGGACCGAAAAGCCGCGCCAGGTGCAGGAGCGTGCTGCCGGCGATGCAGACGTCGATCTCAACGGCGAGAACTGCGCGCTGGATACGAGCGACTGGCAGAGCCCCGCGGAGGGGAGCACGTTTTTGCTCGTCGCTGCGATGCGCAAGTTGCTGAGCATCAAGTTTCGGATCGAGGGGCGCAAGCGGCGGGGGGTGAGTCCGTGGAATGCGCCTGGTGGCAAGGTGAAGGTGGCTGCCCAAACGCGGTCTGCTGCTACTGCGGATGGTGAGGGACACGAGACGATGGCGGGCAAGATCCAGTCGGATCTCGAGAGCAAGAGGCCTGCAGCCGTCAGCGACACGACTGCCGCTGACGCTTCCGAAACCGCGCGCATGGACGGCACGTACCACATGCTCTACTGGCTGTGCGTCGTCATCGACACCGAGACGAGCGTGCTGCGCAAACACCCGCCCGTCGTGTGCGACGAGGACAGCGAGATCATCTCGTGCATCCCCTTCACCTCCCCTTCCTCCTGCGATACCCCTTCCCCTGCGCGAAAGGGCATCTGGGACGACTACATCATCGACACGTCGCACCGCAAGCACCAGTCGCATGAGTTTGTCACCTCATGGCCGAGCGACGCCACCAAAGCCGCGGCGACGCTCGCCTTCGCGACACCCGTCAAGGTGGTCATGTTCCGGCAGATCAGCCGGCTGCAGATGTCGTTCTGGCGGCGCGCGTCCACACAGTCGGTCGAGCAGCACATCCGCAGCGGCCTCGCGATCGTCTATCACTGGAACCAGATCTACGGCCCGCTGATCGACAGCCTGCGCGCGTCGCACGCCGCGCTGCCGGCGTCGATCCAGTCGTGGTACGTGCTGCTCGCGTTTCCGTGGTACCTGGCGATCCTTCTGTTTGTCGAGATGGTGCAGACCGTCGACATGGCGGGCGCGAGCGA
>LT795062.1:604641-632678 GCA_900162835.1 Sporisorium reilianum f. sp. reilianum | reverse complement strand
CCGACGACACCGACGCGGCGCCCGACGGCAGCGGAGGCGCGTCGGCGAACCCAGCCGACATGGACGCCACCGAGGGCGCCCGCGAGTAGTTGGTGCCGCGGATCGAGCCCGCAGGTGTCGCGTAGCCCGATCGAGGCGCGAAGGGGGTGGTGGGGCTGCTCGGGCCAGCGGCCGAGGCAGACATGGGCGGCGGCGCAGGCTGCTTCTGGATCACCTTGAACGAACGCGATGGCGACGCAGGCACCTCGCTCGAGCTGCTCGAGAGTGGCGACGGTGTGGTCACAGGCGCTGGAATGGGCGCCGATGCTGCAGCGGGCTCGGCAACCGCTTGTGGGTAAGGAGGCTTGCTCGGGCTGCCCATGTCCTTGGAAGTGCGCTTGAAGCCCCACTTGCTCGACTTGGCCTTGCTGTCCTTGTCGTTGTTGTCCGACGACGACTTGCTGGCAGCGGCGGCAGCAGCAGCGGTAGCGGCAGCAGCAGCAGCAACACCCGGCGCGGCCGAAGATTTATTGGAAGCGGTAGCCTTGGGGTATGAAGCTGGCGCCGAGTTCTGCGATGCGGACGGTGCGGCGGCTGCAGCAGCAGGAAGCGCAGGGACGGGAGGAGGCGATTGCGAGGTTGGCATGCCCTTGAACGATTCGGACGAGGGGCTCGGGTCCGATGCGTGGGCAGGCAAGTGAGAGCGCGACTGTTCACGCGACTGTTCGCGCGATTGCTTGCGAGCAGCAATAGCAGCAGCACCGATACCACCGGCAGCAGCAGCACCGGCGGCACCAGCAGCACCGGCGCCGGCCTTGGAGCCGGACGAGGTCTTGGAGGCAGCCTGGTTGTTGGCGCTGAACATGGTCGACGTACCCGACGGCGCACCAGAGACGGCCGAAGTGGTGGGGTTGGCAAAGACGTTCTTGGTCGAGATATCGCGCATCATGGGCGTGTTGGCGGTTTCAGGAGCCGTGGCGAGGGAGGCGGTCGAGTCGTTGTTGTTGGGCGCACGGAAGGCAGCCTCGTCGGCCTCGTCGTTGCGGAGACGGCTCTGCTGTGCGCGCTGCTGCCTCTTTCTCTTCTTGAGGCAGAAGGCAAGCAGACCGACGACGGCCAGAGCAGCCAGACCGCCCACTACGCCTCCAGCAATGGCACCGGTCGAGGAAGATGAACCAGAGCTGGTGCCGCCGTTGTTGGCTGCGCTGGAACCGCTGCCTCCAGAATTGGAGCCCGAGTTGGAGCCAGAGTTGGAACCAGAGTTGGAAGTGGAGCCAGTGTTGGATCCAGCATTGGAGCCCGAGTTGGAGGTGGAGCCAGGGTTGGGGGTGCTGGTCGGCGAACTGGCGGCGGCGGTCGAGGTGGTGAGAACGGAGCCGCACTGGAAGTTAAGCGGGAAGGTGACCGAGTTGTAGGCGGGGAGGATGTTCTCGTCAGCGTCGAGCAGACGGAAGGTTATGGGCTGAACGCCCGAGGTGGTGAGGGGAGTGTAGAAGCCTGCGTAGAACTGGCTGGTCATGGAGGTGGTGTAGGAGCCGGTGAAGTTGACCTCGGAGATGATGTTGGTGAGCGAGGTGCCCTGGTAGATGCCGAGGTTCTCGGCATTGGCGATCTCGGCGCTGGTGAGGGTGAGACCGAAGTAGATGGTGGAACACGAGGTCGACGTGACGGTGACGGTGAAGGCGTGTGCGATCTGGACAAAGGCCAACACGGCGGCCAAGAGGCCGAAGCGGGTGAGGAACTGCATGGTGTGAGGGGCGACGCAGGAATGATGGCCGCGATGTGGATGAGGACGGTGTGTTGGTCTCGTTCTATATCGATCGACCGACCAGCAAATGGAGATCTAGCGTCACACCACTGATCGAAGCCGAAAGCGCTCGGATGGAGATGCGAGCGCACAAGTGTTCGTGGTGGTAGTGCTGTTGCTGCCGGCGCTGCGACCTCGAGGATGGATGGAGAGGAGCGGATGACGGAGACAGAGACGAAGACGCAGACGCAGACGAAGGGACAGAAGGGACGACGGCCGCGATGATGGATAGGCGGTGTGTGGTAGAGCAAGCGGAAGAGAGAGGGTGAAAGAGAGGCAAAGTGGATCAGAAATCGAACGAGGCAGCAGGCGGCGGAGAGAGAGGGAGAGACGAGGAGAAAGGGCGGTGAGGATCAGAGAGGGCTCAAGCAAAAGGTTTTGGCTTCGGAGCTGAGGATCGGTGCAGCCAAACACAGCGTGAGCGTGAGACTGTGACACTGCGACACTGCGACACTGCAAGGCTGCAAGGCTGCAAGGCTGCAACGTGCCGATAATATTATTTTTTTTGGCTTTTTCGAAGAGGGCCGCCGCCCGCTGCTTAATCAGCTCGTGCAGTTGGCAACGGGAAGAGATACACCAAAAGAGCCACGGGATCCCACACAAAAACACACACCCGCCAGAGCCGCAGCCGCAGGAGAAGAGAGAGAGAGCATCGCGTGAGGGTATTGTGTGCTGTGCTGAGCTCGATTTTCGAGACGGTGGAAAGCCATCAGCTGAACCCGACGCAGTCTGGATCTTTTTGTGCAGAGTGCAGTCGAAACATCGATGCTGCACAGGAGCACAGCAGAGAAAGCGCAACAAAATCAACGAGAAACACAAACACGCGCACACACACACCAGACGCCAATCACCTGAGACCGAATTTTGAGGCAGCTGGACAGTGTGGAAGCGGTGCAGCCGAGAGGCGGATGAAATCATTATTCGCGAGCCACAGGAACAGAGAGCAGCAGCACATCGACAGCTTTTTTTTCAAAACACAGCCGCACAGCTTTGGTTGCAGTCCGAGCAGCAGCTTGCTCCTTCCGAGCATCAACAACGAACGCCTCTTTCGCAGCTCTTTGAGAATAGAAGCAAAGGAGAGCAGCTTTGAGAGATACGGTCTGCGGGCGAGCTCGAACGTGCCAGTCAGACGGCCTCGAGTTGAGAAATGTGGCTGATTAGACAAGAGAACAAGAACAAGAACAAGAACAAGAACAAGCTTTTGGTTCTGTGTGATTTGTCTTGGGCGCTTGTGTTGTTGTTAGGCGGCAGCAGCAGTGGAAAGGAAGATCCGATGCGCGCTGTGTTGGTGTGACTGTCACGGGCGGCGAGCAACGGAGCAGCGTGCACAGGACAGCGCCGCGATGTGACTCTGGGCCGACGTCGAATCTTTGGCTCTGCGTGTGTTTGGACAAGGTGACGTTTTCTCGAAAGCTTGGCGCATACATCGCTCTCCCTCTCTCCTCTTGCTCTGCCACAATCACACTCGACAGCGAGCAGTCACCGTCGCAGCAAGCCTTTCCAAACACGCCCGTCGATCTGGGCACGACAAGATCGCAGGCGAACAAGATCACACGCCTCTCCGCCTTGCTCGCCAGACCGTATCGCAAGTGGCCGGTCGGAAGGGTTCCTGACCTCGCTGAGCACCAGGCGAGAGAGCGCTAACTTAGAGCACGATCTCTCTCGCTTCTCGCTTGTCGTTGATGCGATCGAGTCGCCGCCCGCCGGGAATCCCTCGCCTTTTGCCCTGTTTTTCTTTTGGGCCTCGAAGCGATGTCGAGGTGCAGCTGCGTCTGAGTCTGGGCGGGGGATCGACTTCGCGTTTGCAGAAGTGCGGAAAAAGGGCACGATCTTTCAATTCGATCTGGAGAGCGCAAGATTCAGGTCAGGGTCTGTCTGCTCTGTTCTGTGTGTGTTGTTTTTTGTTTTTTTTTTTCGCGCTCTCGATTTGATACGAAACGCTCGACGGTATCCGAGCCGTGCAATCCCCGGTCTCAAGCTCCAACTCTAGAGGGCAAGTCAGGCAAGGCGAGCGCAAGTTTCTCGAACAGATGCTGCCTGCAGATCGCGATGCAGCAAAGGCTTGGCTGACGTCGAAAAAAAAAATCATCGACGCACAAGAGATCTTCCAACTTGTTCCACCTTCTATCTACTCCCTGCCTCGCCTCGCCTCGCCTCGCCTTGCCAGACAGTGCAAGTCGCCGCAATTGGTGATGCTTGGCTCTGTTCTTCGTGTGTGTGAACAATGCGAGGTGTAGACAATGCCTTCTTCTAGACACATGTATCGACGTGTTCTCACGCTCGGCCATTGTCTTCGCAACAGAGCCATGCGCTGGCCGTCTGCTTTTGAGTTGGCCCCGGAGTTGCGCGCCCTCCATCCGACACCAGTTGTCCCGAGGCTCTGGCCTTATCAGCAGTTGCTTCTGCAGCATCACTATCGGCTTCGATCTGGCTCTTCTCGGTCACGATATCGGCTCCCCTCCCGATGATCCAGGCAAGGTTCACTCTGCAAGAGACGGTTGGCGACAGCATAGTAATACAGCATTGTGAAAAGAGATACAGCGTCTGGAATGGAGAGCAGCGCCATCAGCTGAACAGCTCATCCACGTCCACTTCGTTGTCGGCGCCTCCCTGCTTGGAAGACGCCTTGGATGTCTTCTTGGTCGTCCACTTTCGCAGTGCACTGCTTGGCTTGGACTTGGACGTCTCCTTCCACATGTCGGCATCGCCGTCCGTCTTGGGCGAATCGGTCGACACCGCGTTCGCATTCGCCGAGCCAGCGCCACCGCCAGAGCCAGTGACAGAACGGCCCAGATCGAGCGGTGGCAGATGCTCACGAGACGAGTCGAGCGCAGCAGCAGCTTGGCTGTTGACGCGAGATTGCTGCGCAGCCAACGCTGGCGAAGGCACATTGTTGGCGTTCAACAGCGGCGAGCTGCGGAACACCTTGGTGATCGACTGGGCCGATCGGCTGCGCTCCTTCCAGAACAGCGGTCGCGTTGGTGCAGCAGTCTGCTTGCCAACTTCGCTGTCGCCGCCAGTCACAGAGTCGGGCACGCGTGGTTGCTCGTCCGTGTCGAGCATCTCGATCAAGCGGCTGCCCGTCTTGTTGATGCTCGACGCGCTGTTGTTGGCCGAATGCTGACCCAACCGCCTCCCTGTCGCTCCCAACTGCGGCTTTTCTGGCGCATCCACCCAGAACTCGCCCGTCTTCGAGTCGCCGCTCATGTCTCGCTGAGGCTGCTTGACGTGGTCGTCTTCCTCAGCAATGGTGGGCTGGCCTCGACCGTGCGTGTCATTCGAGCCGCCGACGACACGAAGTTGGCCTTTGGCAGCGCCAGTATACGTGTTGTAAGTGCCATTGCTGTTGAAGGTCCCGCCGTTGGATGGATCGCTGGATTGCAGCGTGTCGGTGCTTGGCTCGGTTGTCATTCGTGGAGGCGCTGCTCCGTAGGCGGCTAGCAGACCAACCCCGGCTGCCTGGGATCCGAGAGGTGCAAACGAGGTGGCATCTTGCACGATGAGTGGACTCGAAGCAGGAATCGACGGCAGCTTGGGCGGAACGCTGCGGTCTCCTCGGCTGCCAAAAGTTCCGGATAGCATCGAGTGTTGGTCGGCGCTCGCCACCTCGGATGCGGCCACAGAGCCAGGGATGGTGCTCAAGTTGGTTTGGTAGCCGGCAAGACCAGCGGCTGGACCTCGACGAGACTGCAGACTCTCGACTTCGCTGTGCGAGTGTGCTGATGCCTCTGGCGGCTGCAAAGCAGATGAAGGCATGGCCAGCGCGCTCGCATTTGAACCTCGGCGGCTATCGGCGTAGGTCGGCGAGACGGAACGCGACCAAGCAGGGTCGCCGACGTAAGCACCTTGAGGTACTCCACGCATGCGAGCCAGTTCGCTAGCAGCAGCATAGTCCGAGGGCGCCGCGCCCATTGGCAGGCTCGCCACACCAGAGTTGCTCGTGTGGGCTCGAGCGTCCATCATAGGCGGGGGAGAGCCTGGCATGGAGGAGGCAACACTTGCGTTGTGGTACGCTGCGGCAGCTGACACTCCAGCCAACGCAGACGCAGGCATAGCTCGAGGATCGACGCCGGGAGGGACGTACAGCTCGTAGTAAGCGGTGCGGTGTACATCCGGGTAAGCGGCTGCGAGGGCAGCAGGGGTATCTTGACCGTTGATGGGCGCGGCGTTCATCGGCTGAGCGTAGTGGCTGCCATGCGAGTGAGGGAAGGATGCCACCGAGCCCATCAGGAAGCTGGGTGCAAGAGAGGTAGTCGAAGGTCTGTGAATGTGGGCAGAGCGAGCATCTGACGCAGTGGCAGCAGCGTTGAACTGCGAACCACTGTAGAGCGAAGGGTCGGTCTCGAGCAACGGCATCGAGGAACCGGCATCGGTCATGTGGATCGAGTTGCTGTAGTTGGCCGAGGTTGGACGCAGCCGTGAGCCCGATGGATTGGGAGGAAGACCAGCAATGACGGCGGGGCCCTTTTCTTCCTCGTCGTCGGGGAAAGGGTTCTTAGCCTTCTTCTTGGCATTGGAACGCTTCTTGTAGAGGCAGCCCAGGACGATCAAGAGGGCGAGCAGAGCCACGCCTCCTACCGCGCCTCCGACGATTGCACCGATAGGAGTCGACGAGCCGTTGGAAGAAGAAGAGCTGTTGCCGGTAGGACTGGCGTTGGCCGAAGACGAAGAGCTGGAACCACTGCCGCTTGCAGAGCTCGAGGGGCTGGCCGTGGCGCTCGAGGTGGGAACGCTGGTGTAGCCGGGTAGTTGAGAAGCGTCGATGGTGGAGGTGACTACGACGACGGACTCGCTCGCAGTCACCGTGACTGGGACGGTCACGATCGTAGCCGACATGGTGAGGAGGAGTGTGCAGTGTCGAGGCGATCACGAAGGACACCGTGGGGACGCATGCGCCGCTTCGGAGTGAGTGCCGAGATGGTGGTTGGGAGGATAAGAAGCAGTTGGATGACCATGCGCTGGAGAGTGTGCGAATGGAAGACGCAGTGATAGGTGACGCTGCATCGAGGCCTTGAGCTCGGAGTGGAAGCGAAGAGGCGTCGATGAGCAACGACGTGGGAAGAGGCAGCAGCAGCAGCAGCACAGAGCGATCGCTTTGAACGCCGTCGTCGGTTGTCGGTACTGCATCGGCAGCGGATGTCCTGCACTGAAAAAAATTGGGCCTCGCTTGCAGAGACATGATTTCATCGAGTCTCTTCCCATCGGATCACCCGTTGGCTCGCCCCTGCTCTGTCACTGAGCTTCAGGTTCTGCTTGTCGCTAGCTCGAATGCACTTGGGCAGGTTGCCTGAATTGGATCGGATTCGGAGCTTCGAAGGCGCTCAAAAGGAGAAACAAATGGCAGGTGAAAAGAAGCACATTATCGGCGCTGTTCTACGCCACTGCGTTCTGGCACTGTGGTGACACCCGCTTTGCCCTTGTGACAAGAGCGTTGGGTCCTCGTCGAGCTGTTTGTTCTAAGCGAGCGAGCGGAAGACGCATCCGAAGATCACTCACTCAAAGAGAAGTGCGCGAGGAAATCGCCGCAATTCCGACGAGAGAGAGAGGCAATAAGACCCTGAGAAAGCGCAGATCGGCGACAATACGCCGGCAGCAAGGCATCTTTGCGATTTCACGCAGAAGAGTCAACCAAGGCGGCCAGTGCAGGCAAACTGATCGTCCGGCCTTTTCTACCCCGCCCGGCCTTTTGCAAAGGATGGTTTTCTCGCCTTGCCGGCCTCACCCAAACGGCAGTCACAGTTGGTCTATATTTGGAAACGCTTTTCAGGAACGGGCCGCTCGCTTGGGCACCAACCGCGCGATCCATCGGGTAGGATTCCAAGCGGCGCAAACGACGACGGCGATGGCTGCCAGCCCCACTTTCCTTGCTGACTTGATCTGACGTTTGCCGTTGCCAGCGGCAATCTTTCTTGGTGGCGTATGTGGCAATGCACGTGAAGCATACCTCGCTAGAAGCGGCCTGTGTCCCTTTCTAAGAGAAGATGGAACTCGTCGGTGATGCTCAGGCTGAGACGGTTACGAGCATCAACGCTACAGCAGACCACTCGCACGCAGCGACGAGCTTGTTTGGAGAGGCAGACTCTGCCACCAACGAGGTGCTGCTTCCACCGTCACACGAGTGTTCGTTCGGAAAGGGACCGAGAAAAAAGGGACACAAAAAAGGAGGTCCACAAAAGGCTGTTTTTTTTTTCCAAAAATTGTTGTTTTGCGAAGATCTGACATCTTTTGTGCGTCTTTCTTTTCGACCGTTAGACTCTGTTCGCCCTCGGTTTGGACTGGAAATTCAATCTCAAGAAAAAAGTGAGCAAATCCGAGCTTGAAATTGCGCCATTTTCATTTTCTTCCCCGCTTCGCACGCTCGATTTTTGACAGCTGCAGCAGCTCACGCTCTCGCTCACCTCAGCCAATGGCAGAGCTTGAACGCGGCTTCCACCGCGCTGTGCTGCCTTTGCTTCACCGGCGCTTGACGGACGTCGAGTCTCTCTCGCTTTGCAATTTTCTGATTTCTTCTCGCGCTGGAAGAAGAGCGGCGGCGTTCTGCCGAGGCGAAGAAAGAGAGAGAGAGAGACCCTTTCGAAGGCACAACGGTCCGGAGCTGACAAGATCGATTCAAGAGGTCGACATTGACTGAGCGCTTCTTCTTTCCTTTACGAACCCCATCCACCAACCCTAGTGTGCGTCTGCGTCTTCGCTCGTATACACACACTTTCCTCAAAAGATGGCTGCCACCTCGTCGCAGTCGCTCTACCAGAGCGCTGCCATCTTTGCCGGTGGTCTCGCCATCGGCGCCGGCACGCTCGCCCTGTCGCGTGCTGCCTTTGCCCCCGCCCACAAGCCCAACAAGTCGATCAAGCGCAAGGTCTCGGACGCCAAGCTGCGTTCTGTCGACGCCGCCGCCAAGTCCTCCACCACCGCCGTCACCGCCAAGGACGCCTCCACCGCTCTCGCTGGCATCGTCGGCACCGGCCGCGTCGACCCTCCCGCCTCCAAGCAGCTCGACCAGGTCGATGCCAAGGGCGCTGGCCCCGCTGCTCCTGCCAAGCCTGAGCTGCCTGGCCATGCCGCTCCCAACGGCGTCGACGCCACCGCCGGCGGCCAGAAGCTGACCGGCCTCGTCAACGCTCAGCCCGCCAACGCCAACGCCGCCGTCCCCGAGCCCTCGCCCGCCAACCGCGCCAAGCACGTCGATGCCCACATGGACCTCAGCACCGTCAACGGTCCCTCGGACGCCGAGATCGCCGCCAAGGTCGCTGCCCAGTCCTGGCTGCTCGGTGTCTCCAGCACCAAGCTCACCAGCACCGCCGCCATCGACTCGATCGCCTACGGCAACAGCACCGCCATCTTCAGCTACGAGAGCCAGGCTAACGGTGGCTTTGGCGCCTACAGCGAGCAGGAGGCTCAGCTCGCCGCCGAAAAGGGCTGGTTCAAGGGCCGCCCCTCGGTCTTCAAGATGCAGACCCGCTCCGGCGCCGGTACCGCCATCGTCGGCTACCTGAACGCCAAGGGTGGCTCGTCCTCCACCGAGCCTGCCAAGGTCGTCACCGCGCTCACCAACGCTGCCGGTTTCGCCGCCATGGCTCCTGCCCTTGCCGCCTACAACGGCTCCGACAACGCCAAGCTCGTCCTCCAGGTCTCGGCCGCCAGCCACTTTGCCGAGCACGACCAGGAGTTGTCCATCAGCAACGACTACGCCTCCATCATCGCGGCTGCCGCTGCTCTCGGCGACTCGTTCGAGGTGCTCCTCTCCGCCACCCGACAGGAGGCCGTCGACTTTGCCCAGTACGCCTACCAGTCCGACAAGAACGTCGTCCACGTCTTCGACGGCGCCTTTGCTGGTCGCGAGGTCGGCGCGCTCAACATCCCCACCAAGGGCCAGAAGGTCGACGCTCCCGAGCCCTTCCTGTTCACCGGCTCGCCCAAGGCCCAGACCGTGCTCGTCGTCCCCAGCGGCTCTTACAGCCAGGCTGCCCGTGCCGTCCTCGTGACCCTGCCTCCCGCTGTCCGACACAACGTCGCCCTCCTCTCGGTTCGCAGCCTCCGCAACTGGGACGAGGCCGACCTGCGCAAGGCGCTGCCCAAGTCCGTCGAGAGCCTCCACATCCTCGAGGAGGTCGCTGGCGGCGCTGCTTCCGGCCAGCTCTACGAGGACATCGTCTCCTCCGTGTTTGGCGGCGAGTTTGCCGACTCGGACGTGCCCTCGCACGTCTTCCCCCTGGCCGTCGCCCCTGGCCAGGATTTGACCGCTGCCGAGCTCCACAAGCTGCTCGAGACGCTCGGTGCCAACCACAAGGCCGCGCTCAAGCTCCAGGACGTGCTCGACGAGGCCGAGGAGAGCCACGCCGACCTGCTCGCTTTCTCGGGTGCCTCCGTCGTCACCTTCTTCGACAGCGAGACCAGCCCCACCGCTCCCCTCGCCCAGCTCACCGCTCGTGCCATCCGAGACCGCGGCGCCGACACGCAGCTCCACGCCCGCCTGCTCTCGCGCTACGATAACTTTGAGGCCTCGGGCATCCTTCGCTCCGACGTCATCCTCTCGAGCCGCCCCGAGTCGGCTGCCGACGCGCCCATCGTGCTGGCTGCCGAGGAGAACGCCGCCAAGGTGCTCGTCGTCAGCGACCCCGCCACCACGCTCAAGAGCTACGCCCCCTTCCAGTCGCTCGTCCGTGGCGGCACCGTCATCTTCAACACGCCCGGTTGGGAGGTCGCCGAGCTCGACTCGAAGCTGCGCGCCGAGGACAAGCGTGTGCTCGCTCAGAAGAGCGCGCGCCTTCTGCTCGTCGACGCTGCCGCCGTCGTCGACAAGCTCAACACCAAGACCGCCAACGCCAGCGGCGGCAAGGCCAAGGTCGGCGACAACGTCGTCCCCGCCGAGATCGCTGCCGCCGTGCTGCTCGTGGCTGTGCTGCGTGTGCAGCTCAACACGTCGGGCGCTGCGCTCGCCGCGTTCCTCAAGCGCGTGCTCGGCACCGCACCCGTCGGCATCGACGGCGTCGACGGTCTCGTCCAGGCCGCCGAGGCCGCCATCCAGCTGCACGCCTTCAACGACGACGAGTGGTCCAAGGCCGAGCCGCTCTCCGAGGCCGAGCAGAACGCTCCGCTGCGTCCCACCCAGATCCGCTACAACGGCTTCGGCCCCAACCCGGACGCTGCCACCGTCGGCGTCGAGGCGGCGCCGTTCCGCAGCACGTGGGCGCAGTCGGCCTGGCAGCACCTCTTCTCGGAGGCGTACGAGACGCAGGCCGACTCGCTGCGACCCGACCTGCCCGAGCAGACGTGGGTCGTCGAGGTCACCGAGAACCGCCGCCTCACGCCCGTCGACTACGACCGCAACGTGTTCCACATGGAGCTCAGCACCAAGGGCACCGATCTCAAGTACGAGGTCGGCGAGGCGCTCGGCGTGCACGGCTGGAACGACGAGCACGAGGTCGCCGAGTTCATCCGCTGGGCGGGCTTCGACGCCGACGAGGTGGTCAACGCGCCCAGCCTCACCGAGGCGGGCAAGCACGAGAGCCGCACCGTGTTCCAGACGCTGCAGCAGAACCTCGACGTGTTCGGCAAGCCGCCCAAGCGCTTCTACGAGGAGCTGGGCAAGCTGGCCACCAACCGCGACGAGGCGCGCTGGCTGCGCTTCATCAGCTCCGCCGAGGGCTCGGCGACGTTCAAGAAACTGTCCGAGATCGAGACGCTGACGTACGCCGACGTGCTGCGCATGTTCCCCTCGGCGCGCCTGCCCATCGACCAGCTGCTGACGCTCGTCGAGCCCATCAAGCCGCGCCACTACTCGATTGCGTCGGCGCAGTCGGCGGTGGGCGAGTCGGTGCACCTGCTCATCGTCACCGTCGACTGGAAGACGCCGAGCGGCAGCGCGCGCTACGGACAGTGCACGCGCTACCTGTCGCAGCTCAAGCCGGGCGCCAAGGTGACCGTGTCGCTCAAGCCGTCCGTGATGAAGCTGCCGCCGATCGACACGCAGCCGATCATCATGGCGGGGCTCGGCACGGGCGCGGCGCCGTTCCGCGCGTTCATCCAGGCGCGCGCGCACAAGAAGGCGCAGGGCATCGACGTCGGCCCGCTGGTGTACTACTTTGGCTCGCGCTACCGCTCCGCCGAGTACCTGTACGGCGAGGAGCTCGAGGCGTACACGCAGGACGGCGTCATCCAGCACATGGGCCTCGCCTTTTCGCGCGACACGAGCAAGAAGGTGTACATCCAGCACAAGATCCTCGAGGACGGCGATCTGCTGACGCAGTACCTCGGGCCGGAGATCGAGAAGCTCGAGGCGGCGGGCGGCAAGGCCGAGGTGGTGCTGCAGGACGGCCTGATCAACGACGACGACGTCGAGGAGGGCAACAAGGGCTACTTCTTCGTGTGCGGTCCTACGTGGCCTGTGCCCGACATCCACGAGGCGCTCGTGGGTGCCTTTGTCAAGAAGGGCCTCACCAAGGACCAGGCCGAGAAGAAGATGGAGGCTCTCAAGGAGGACGAGCGCTACGTTCTCGAGGTGTACTAGACGCCTCCCTCTTCTCTCTGAGATTCGTTTCCAATGCTCTCTACGTCGTCCGCCGCCCACTGCGATCTGCGCAGGGTCGGCTCGACTGTCTTCTACAGATTGCGTCAAAGTGTTTGTCTCTCCTCATCCTGCGTGTCTCTTATCTGTGCAGCGAATACGCGTGTGAGAGTCAAGATCATCCAATGGCGTTTGTGGCGCCTGTGCAGAAGCTGTGGATTGAAGAGTGGTTGAGGTAAGCGTGCTTGGCCTCGGGTATAAGCGACACATCAAAGGGTCTGAGCCAGCGTCTAGCCCCAAGCAGCGGTTGTGCTGTAGTTGACGATAAGGTGACCTTCCGTGCCGAAACACTGCGAAATCAAACGCCAAGGAGGTCAGAACAGCTGCCGACTTCGGCGTTTTTGCGTTGAGGCCGTGACTTACTCTGAACAAGTTGCCCACCGTGTCGTCTGGCGCTGGACTGAACGAGGCGTTGATGTACAAGAACTGTCGCGACAACAGCGTGCAAGAGCGTCAGTGTCCGCTTTACGAGAGTGAGGTAGAGGGTGGTGACGACATACGAGTGAGTCGGTGGGCTTAAAGTTGAGCTCTTTGCGCAAGAAGACGGTGACGGCCTGGAAGCGGTTGAAGGCGGTGATGCGGAAGTGGTTGTTCTTCATGATGGGGGCGTTGCCGATGGCTTTGAAGCGGACCACCACTGCATGATGTGAGAGATGCGATGAAGATAGAAGGTGAGGTGGAGATGGATTGCGTCAGTGTCTTATGTGCTACACCACGAGGGCAGCGTGGTCGGGGAGGATGAACACACCTTTCGAAGAGTTGCGCTTCTTGTACTGCTCAAGCGCCTGCGGTGCCGCTGCAGACGGGGTGGCAGTGGAAGATATTGTCGCTGCGGACCCAAGCTGTCGATCCGCCTCTGTTATGATATGCAAATGTAAGATAGAGATCAGTCGCCGTGCAGCATCGTACGTTTCGCGAACAGGCATGCATGAGGAGACGCACCTTGGCTCGGCGTCAATGTGCTCGCTGTCGTCATCTTGGTCTCGCTTCAGCGCTATGACAATCGAGAGAGTTCAACCGCCCTGTTGTGCTGTTTGCTGTGGTCGTGGACGCTGCTGCTCGAGACGATGCTGGCAGTCGATTCGGTGTGGGGTTGATGGTGCGACAGATGCCGATTCAGGGTCCAATCAACAGCTTGGCGACATGCATGCGTTTGGCGACTGATCCGAGCGCGATGTTCTCCTGCATTACATAAGACAGTCTAATCAGCTCGAGCTGTGAGGCGAGCTCGGCCGAGGTTGACTCTTCATGTGATTCGAGCGAATTGACTCTCCTTGCTTCACTATGAAAGTTGAAACAGCGAATTCAAAATTCGATACAAATCTTCGAAAAGTTTCTATTCGCTCTGCAAATCCGCCCTGGTTGGACTGTGAGCCACTGTGGCCTAGCCTTGGTGAGCGCCAGACGGCAGCAGCTGCACGCATTTGGCCAAGTTTGAGGTCTCGCCAGAAAGCCGTGTGCAAGCCTGCGAAATATTCAAGGCAGCATACAGGCAGTACCCACGGAACCGATTCGAGATTTTTTCCCTTGAGAAATTCGCAAAGCGGAACTTGCAACTCTTGAAGGCGCGGCGCAGTCAGCCAGTTGGCCAGTCAGCCACTCTGAGCCAGGAAGAGTTTGAGATTGGCGAGTCGCCTGGCTGGTCAGTATTCAATCGACACAATCTCTTCGTCTCCATCACCACCTCCTCATCACCATCCCCCTCTCCGTCAAGAACAATGTCGGCTCAGATTCGAACGTACGTATCATTCACACAGGAGTGATGCGATCCAGCGCAAACCAGCAGCGACACCAGCGACAGAAGCAGCAGAAGCAGCAGAAGCAGCAGCAGCAGCAGCAGCAGCAGTATCGACATTCGACAGAGTAGCATCAGCAGCAACAGCATGTCACGACCTCAATACTATCGACCAAAGATGGTCGGCATCAGCAGACAGCAACAGGAGCGATGGAGCACGGTCATCGATGGGAAGGTCGTCGAAGACGTCTGGATCAGGACGAGGAAGTTCAGCCTACGAGGACATTGCATGCGTATGATCTACGATGCCTAGTCAGGAATCATGTTGGTGGCAAGCATCTTCGGTCGCCACAAACGACACAGGCGAAACCGCAACCTCCAGACCTGTCGCTTTGCACGCCGCGACTAGTCTTCATCCTCTTGGCCATGGAGCCTACGCTGCATCATTGAAGCGGGTCTGACACCTTTGGCAGCGCCGAGACCAATCGCAGTGCTGTCCAACGACATTGATCGTGATACGACGACGGTTGCATCCACGATCTCATCTCATCAGCTCTCAACTTCCGACACCAACACCACATACAGCCCGCTCCAGCATGCTTCATCGCCTTGCCACCAGCTGCATCTTGTGCTCGACCACCACTGCTGCACTGCTTCTGCATCTGCTCAGCTGGCACCTGCCACGATCGCCGCTCTACACACCAGATCCGCATTTCCATACCATCACAAATGCTGACTTTTCTTCCATCCATTTGGTCCCACTCCCAACAGCACCGTCCCCTCGGCCCACGACGTCCTCGTCCCCGAGACTCTCCTCAAGAAGAGGAAGTCGGACGCCAAGGCTCGTGAGGAGAAGGCCGCCAAGGCCGCCGAGTCCAAGAAGGTAAGCAATCTTTTCGTCCACAACAACATCGCAGGAGGCAGCAACCGCAGGACGCAGACGGACACAGTGGCGGATGGATCAGGCGACCAAAGGATCAACACAGTGATGCATAACAACCAACACTTCGGGCTAGTCTTCGGACCATGCTGCCGAAATTATACCATCTTTCGGGGCTGAGGTTTTCCTTTTTTGTCGCGGCGACAAGCGCAAGGAAAAGAAGCGGGACAACAGGACAAGGGTCGGGAGTGAAGGGGTCGGATAGCCTGCGATGTTGTTGTGGTCCCTTCCACGTCAGCACTGCCAACAGATTGACTGACCGACCAACCTGTTGCAATTGTTCCCTTCTCGCAGGCCAACCTCGCCAAGCGCAAGGTCGTCTTCAAGCGCGCCGAGCAGTACACCAAGGAGTACCGCACCGCCGAGCGCGAGGAGATCCGTCTGCGCCGCGCCGCCAAGGCCAAGGGCGACTTCTACGTCGCCGGCCAGCCCAAGGTGGTGTTCGTGGTGCGTCTGCGTGGTATCAACAACATCGCGCCCAAGCCGCGCAAGATCCTGCAGCTGCTGCGTCTGCTGCAGATCAACAACGGTGTGTTTGTGCGCTTGACCAAGGCCACGTCGCAAATGCTGCAGCTGGTGCAGCCCTACGTGACGTACGGCGCACCCAACCTCAAGACGATCCGCGAGCTGGTGTACAAGCGTGGTTACGCCAAGGTGAACCGCCAGCGCCTGCCCATCAACGACAACAAGATCATCGAGGACAACCTGGGCAAGTACGGCATCCTGTCGATCGAGGACATTGTGCACGAGATCGCCACGTGCGGGCCCAACTTCAAGGCCGTCACCAACTTCCTGTGGGCCTTCAAGCTGTCCAACCCCAACGGCGGCTTCAAGGGCAAGAAGCTCACGCACTACACCGAGGGCGGCAACACGGGCGACCGCGGCGAGGCCATCAACGCGCTCGTCCGCCGCATGAACTAAGCACGCGCGCTTGCCGTTCACCCCAGTTGCCGAGTGCGGTTCGCACGTGGTTGCCCCGTTGATGGGGCTGCGTGGTAGTCGTACTTGGTGATTGGGGCGTGTGCTTTTCTGTTCGTTGTACCTCTATTCTCTTGCATTGTTTCCCTCACCGCACACTATTCCCTCTGCCAACGACTTGTGGTTGTTGGCCACCACCACCAAAAAACCGCTCGTCGTCGGCAGCGCACAGCATGCCACCGCGCGCGGCAACGCGTGACTCGGCGTGACACGTTCCTGGTTCAGTTGGTTCTCGGATTTCGCTGGGCTGAACAGGACGCTCCGACAAGTCGCGCGTTGTGGCTCGCAGCTGTGCGCCGGCGTCGAGCGCACGCTCTTTGACTCTCGGCGTCGATGGTCGGTCCACTGCCCTTCCTTTTTTCTCTTGTATACTTTTTCCCTGGGCAGAGGGGCGGTTCGTGGACGTCGGGCCCGAGAGCATTCATCCCTTTCATACAAAATTTTTCTCATCGTCCCGAAATCCCAGCAATCCCAACGATTCGGTTTCTCTCTCTGCGTTAAGTGTGCTGCGTGGGCACGCAAAGTGGGCGTCTGATGTGTGAAGGTCTGTCATTGCACGCTATAAAGATGTCTAGGTTCGGAGTGTAGGTCTACTTGTTGAGGTCGCGCGTGACAGCGTCGAGGTCGAGCTGGAGCACGCGCGTGATGACGTCGCCGATATTGGTGTTGTCCTGGTTGCCCTTGAGCGCGTGCGCGTCCGCACCGTGGGCGTACACATTGATGTCGATGCCCGTGTGGCCGCTGGTGGAGAAGCCGATCTCGGCGCGGCGCGCGGCGATATCCGAGATGACACGCCGGATGCCGTCGAGGTTGACACCCGGGACCGGGCCCAGCAGGCGGGATGCCTCGGGCGCAGTGTGGGCGGTGCGCGTGGTGTGCGTGTGGCGCACTCGCCTCGACGCCGCCGCGAGGAGTGCGTCGTTCTCGCGCGTGTTCGGCTTGACGAGTTCAGCCTTGACGACGTGCCACACGGCGTCGACCTCTGCCGCCGTCGGTGCGCCGCCCTGTGCGTCGCCGCTGAAGCCGAGCCCGGACTCGCCGAGGATCTTGTCGCGGATAAAGTCGCGCACGAGGCTCTCGCTCACCCCGCCACCGCTTGCGCGCGCCTTGGCCCTCTCGGCACGCACAAACTCGATCAGCACCGCCGTGAGCATCGGCGTCGAGTGCTTGGCGTTCAGCAGCCGCTCCGGATAGTACGCATAGTTCGGGTAGTCGGCGCTCAGCTGCCGCCCAAGCGTCACGCCGCCCGTCTCGTGGTCCGAGGTCGAGATGAGCAGCGAGCGCTCCGTCTTGGACGTGTGCGCGTCGACCCAGCGGTGCACGAGCGCGATCGTGTCGTGGTACGCGAGCGCCTCGCGCGCATGGCACGCCGCGTCGTTGTTGTGCGCACACAGGTCGATCTGCGACCCCTCGATCATGAGGATGAAGCCGTTCTTGTTTTGGCGGGAGGAGGCGAGCACATCGAGCGCCTGCTGCGCATAGTGCGACAGCGGCTCGAGCGGCAGCGGCGCGGGCACGTTGACGCGGTCAATGTCGTAGGGCGTGTTGCTGGGCGAGAGCAGCGCCATGAACGGGAGCTGCGCGTCGGCGAACAGGTCGGCACCGTGGCGGACGAGCTGATCGGACGACGTGTTGGAGGGGAAGGCGAGACGCACGTCCCAGCCGAGCTGCCTGGCGTAGGCGACGGTGTCCTCGTCGTCCTGTCGACACGAAACAGAGCTGGACTGCGGCAAAAAGGCACAGCCTCCGCCGCCGATGGCGAGGTCCAGCGTGCGTTCACCCAAAGGATTCTTGTCGCCTCCGATCATCTGCGACGCAATCAACGGCTCCTCGGCACGCGAAGCCGCATGCGAGATAAACGCTGCAGGCGTAGCATCCGTCAGCCTTGAGGTCACCACCACACCCGTCAGCAAGCCCTTGCGCTTCGCCGCCTCGAACACGGTACCACACGGCTTGCCATCGGGCGTGACACCAATCGCGCCGTTGTACGACTTTTTGGCACACGCAAACGCGGTCGCACCCGCCGCCGAGTCGGTGATCAGCGAGGACGACGACCTGGAGCGGTGCTGGCCCACCAGGATCTTGTCGAGCGCAAGCTGGAAGCCGCTGTTGTAGTCCGTGTCGTTGTTGAGCGCCTGTGCAAAGTGACGCGTGAAGGTGACCGAGGCCGGGCCGTAGCCGTCGCTGATGAGGAGGATGATGTTGGTCTTGACGGCGCGAGGGGTCCAGGGCCAGCGCCAGACGCCCGTAGCGATGTCCGAGGCGTAGTCGTAGCTTTCGCGCGGGAAAGCGAGCAAGAAGAAGGCGAGCAGAGCCGTCGTGATCAGGTCTCGAAGCGCCTTGAGCTTGGAGTAGCGCTTGGTGTACACCGTCGGTTGCGCATCGTAGCGCGCACCTATGGGGTGAGGCAGCTTGGCTTCGACGTCCATCCTGACCATTCCAGCAGCAGCAGCAGTGAGCAGCAGTGGGCAAAGATGGATGTGAGCTGAACGCGGACGAGGACCCTTGATCGGCGTTGACCAACGTGTGTTGCTGTGCGAGTCTGTCGTGCACGGATGCGCGTTTTGAGATTTTTGAGGTTGATGTTAGATTGAAATTGCCCTCAATTAACGCGACCCGCGAGCTGATTTTTGGCGAAAAAAGTGACGTCGTTCAGAGAGGATCCTCTCTGTGCAGCTGTGCAGCACCGCCTCTTTTTTTTTCTGTGGGTTTTTGTGGCTCAGACACGGGAAACGCGGATTCTCGGCTCAGCTGCCTGACTGCACTTTTTACACCGCCTTTTTTGGGACGTGTCGAATGGGCTGTGTCGAGCAAAGCAAGCAAAGCAAGCAAAGCAAGCGCCAAGAACCAAAGGTCAGTTCCAGGCACCAAAGCACTCGGAAGCATACTTTGTGGAGGAGAAAGGAAGAGCAAGATGAGGAGGAGGAGAAACAAGTAGCCGCCACTGAGATGGTCCGTGTCCGCGTCTTTTGACTGTCTCGCTTCTTCACTCGAGACGCTCAGCCTTCTTTGCGTAGAGGGTATAAGAAGGCTTGCTTTGACGCAGCCTCCTTCCTCAACTCCCACGTCTCACTCGAAGCAACCACTTCAACTCGAAACAACCATGTCCTGGCAGCAAAATCCTTATCCGCCTCCTCAAGGCTACGGCGCCCCTCCTCCCATGCCTCAAGGTGGCTACGGAGGCTACGGTCCTCCCTCTGGACCTCCTCCGCCTCACGCTGGTGGCTACGGCGCTCCACCTCCTCCTCACCAAGCACCGTACGGCGGCGGCTATGCTCCTCCTCCGGGTCCACCGCAACACCACCACCACCACCACCATCAACCTCACCACCACGCTCACCCTCCTCCGCCTCAGCATGGATACGGTGCACCTGCACCACCTCCTGCCATGGGAGGCGCTGGCGCTTACTACCTCGGCGTGCCCGTGCCACCTCCGCCTCCCAACATGCCCGCTCCTCCTCCGCCGGGCTACAACGCAGCACAGGACGTCGAGCGAATCCGCAAAGCCACCAAGGGATTCGGCACCGACGAAGGCGCCCTCATCGCCACTCTAGCCCCTCTCGACGCCTACCAGATCGACGCGGTCCGCACCACCTTCAAGGCGACCGTCGGCAAAGACCTGCTTAGTGTGCTCGAAAAGGAGACCTCCGGCTGGTTCGAGGCTGCTCTCCGCGCCAAGGTGCTCGGCCCCGTGCTGTACGACTGCTGGCTCATCAAGCGCGCCTGCCAGGGAGCGGGCACGCACGAGGACCTGCTCAACGAGGTCATCCTCGGCAGGACCAACGCCGAGATGTACATGCTCAAGCAGGCCTACCGCGCGACCTACGGGCAGGATATGGAAAAGGTCGTCGAGGGCGAGCTGTCGTTCAAGACCAAGCGCATGTTCGTCATGGCCATGCAGGGCGTTCGTGCCGAGGACAACATCCCCGTCGACCAACGCGCCGTCGAAGCCGACGTTGCTGCCCTGCACAACGCCGCCCGCGGCGCAGGCACCGACGAGATCGCCATCTGCGGCATCCTCATCCAGCGCAGCAGCCCGCACCTCGCCGCCGTCGCCCAGGCGTACAAGCACCACCACAGAAGGCCGCTGTCGCACATGATCGACGCCGAGTTCTCGGGCCACATGAAGGATGCACTGCGCTACATCGTCGATGGTGCCGAGCACGACGGTCAGGGTGTCACGCGCGATGCGCGCCTGCTCGAGGACAGCATGAAGGGCATGGGCACCAAGGACGAGCGTTTGGTGTATCGTGTTGCGCGCATGCACTGGAACAAGCCGCGCTTCGAGGGCCAGGTCAAGCCCGCGTATGCCCAGCTCTTCCACAAGCGCGGCCTCAAGAACCGCGTCGAGGGCGAGACGAGCGGCGATTACAAGCGCATGTTGTCGGCGATGATCGGGTCGTAGTCGCGGGAAGGCGAGCTTTGCTTTGTATTGTTTTGTATACCCCTGATTGCGCTTTTGCTGTGAATGTCAGATGTATTCTCATGGACCAAAGTGTGGTTGAAAGTTGAGGTCGATGAGAAGATGCTGTCGGAAGTATGATTTTTGGCCACTTTTTCCGCGGGATTTTTTTTTTGCGTCTGAAGCCTCCACAAACTGCAAAACTGAGCTTTGCGTCAACCTCCCTTCTTACCGACCAACATCACCACGAAGCACACAATGCACCCCTCAACACGATGACGCACGCCGAATCCTCGAAACCAAGCGTCAACGAGCGCCTCGCCCGCGCGCGCGAACAAGACCTGCGCACATGTCGCAACCTCCAAGCCAAGCTCGCCCGCGCGCAACTGCACGACGCTGTCAACCCCGCACCATCGCAGCGATTGATCTCGACGCACGCACCTTCGTCCTCGCGAACGACAGGGCTCCTGTTTCTGTCTTCCACGCAGCAGGCGCAGCGCGAGCGCGAGCAGCGGTCGAGGGAGCGACAGCTCAAGCGGCAGGTCGCCGGGCCGATCCCGCCGCACTCGTGGCGCGACGAGTTTGAGCGGCTGAGTGTGCGCCGCGGTGTGGCGTCGCTTGATCGGCAGAGGTTGCTCGATTTGGTTTCGTCGACGGGTCGGGATGCAGAGGGCGGCAAGGCGAACGGTGGCGATGTGTTGGAGCGGGAGCGGGTGAGGAGGCAACGTGCGGCGGTATGTGCTGGTCTGCGCTATCACCACGACGGCACGGGTGGTGGCGAGGCGCTCAGCTTGAGGGACATGACGCTGTGCGTGATCGCGGATGCGCTCAACCGTCCATCTGTGGCAAACGCGCTGGTGCCGGAGATGGATCGTGCGCAGATTCGGGAGGTGCTCGAGTATCTGCCGCGGCACATGCAGCATCGCATGCTGGCGCTGTGCGGACGACTCGCGGCTACAGACTGGCCGTTGAGCGAGTGGGCTGCGCAGGCTCTGGTCCACCTCGACAAGCCCAACCACCTCGACTCGGACCGCAGTCAACATTCCACCGCAGACGAAGCGGATGACGACTGGGAAGCCAGCATCGACACAGACCCCCACCCAACCCCGTTCCCCCGCACCGCCACCGCCACGCTCGACGTGTCCTTCTCCACCCTCACGCCACGCACCCTCACCCGCCTGCTGTCCACGCTCGCCCCACTCGCACTCACAACGCTCAGCCTGGCCGGCATCAGCAGCGCGCCGCTCGACACCCGCGCGATGCACGCCGTGTTCGCGCAGCTGCCCAACCTGCAGCTGCTCTGTCTCGCCGGCTCGTCGCTGTCCACCAGCTCGGTGGACGAGGCGCAGCGCGCGGGCGTGTTTCTGCGCAAACTCAGCCGCAGCTGCGCGAAGCTCGAGACGCTCGATGTGGGCGCGTGTGCGTGGGTGTCGGCCGAGGCGGTGCTGGCCGTGTCGTGGGGCGTGGCGTGGCCGCGGATGCGGCGCGTGTTGCTGAGCGGGTGTGCGGCGGTGGTGGATCCGGGGGGGACGGAGGGTGTGGTGGGGAAGGCGGCAGGCAACTGGGTCGCGCCGTGGCACGCGGTGCATGTGCAGCGGTTCGACCAGCCCGCCGAGGTAGTGTACACGGAGGGTCGCGATGCGTTTGACGTGTTTTCGGATGCCGCGCCTCAACGGTCCGCGGCGCGTGCGAGGTTCAGCGACTATGTCAGCAATGCGATTCAGCCTGCGATCGTCACGCACATGACACCGGCGGCTGCGTGCGCGCAGGGCGCGGATGGCGTGCTGATGGAGTACGTGCGCTGCCCGCGTTCGGCAGCGAAGGTCGAGATGTGGCTGTGGACGAGAGCGCGTATTCTCGACGCTATCCGGGGTCGTGCTCAGCCCGGTGCCCGCCAGCGCGCTTGGATCGACGTCTACTTCTAACACGCCACACACCACACTCACACCGACAAGCACATCCCACGCCAAACCCATCGCATTGACCCCCCTTCACCCCCCGAGCGTCACCTTGTCCAGATCAAACACCTCGATAAACTCCAGATCGCTAATCTTGGTCCCCGCGAACCGGCTGTACTCCTCAAAGATGCTCGTATGGCTCCAGCCCTGCAGCCTCCTCAGCAACCCCACCACGCACCCGACCCTATACTTCCCTTTATTACAGTGTATCAAAATCGGCCAGTTCTCGGGCCGCAAGATCAGCTGCAGCGCCTGCACTACATCGGCCTCGTCCATCTCGGCGGTGGGCTCCTTGTTGATCGCGAGGCGCAGGTGGAACGTGCGGATGTGCTGTGCGGCGGTCCAGGCGGTCATGTTGGCGCGGTAGTCCTCGGTGCCGAGGTAGAGGACCGACTTGAGGTTGAGACGGCGCAGGAACTCGAAGTTGCGCTCGTTCGGGTGGCCCGAGCGGTAGATGCCGCGCGAAACCATGCTGAAGTTGAGCGGCGGCACGATGAGCTGTGCGGACGACGCGGTGGGCGACGTGGAGGTGAGGAGCGAGGGGAGCGTCGCGGCAGGTGGCGCGTCGGTCGTGCGCTTTGGGCCGCTGGGTGGCGGTGCGGCCGTGGGAGGTGGAGTTGGGGCTGCTGGGTTGGGTGTGCTGGGTTGGGGTGCTGTTGGCGCCGTGGTCGTGGCGGTGTCGCGTGCGTCTTCTGTAGATGCTGGTGCGGATCCTTTGCTCTCTACCGGCAGCATCGCTACTGACGACGCGCCCTGATTGCCTGCACCCGTGCCATCTGCCGACTCGCGCACCTCCTCGGCCCGTTCTCCTTGCGACGCCGTAGACTCCTCATTCTTGCTCGTACCCCTCTCGCTCTCGTCACGATCACCCGAAAGCCACCGTCCGCCCGCGCTGCTGCCGCACATCACACAAAAGGAAGAACAAGGGGTGTTCAGTCACACTGTGCTCCACTTGATCGTCCTTGTTCTTCCTTGACAGCAGCAGCAGCAGCGTGTGGCCTACCGCACGCACACAGACCGTCCGCCGAAACTTGGAACAGACCCTCGTATTGCGCGCGCGCGCCATGCTCCAGAAAAAGTTGTACAAGGACTGGGATGGGAAAGGGAAACTCACGACGCCTGTGAAGTTTTCGAGGCGGGCTCGGCGTCGTCGGTGAGGCCGTCGCGCTCGAGCTGTTCTCTGCGTTGGCGACGACGCTTGACGTCCCAGTTGTGCACGCGCGCCGTGTTGACTTCCATGACGGTGATCTGCTCGCGCAAAAAGTCGAGGTCCTCCTTGGACGATTCGAGCGATTTCTCGGCTCCGGCCAGTTTGGCGGTCAGCAGCGAGATGGCTTCGTCGAGCGGGTATTCAAGCATCACGTTTGCCTGCGATCATCCGCGCAAAGTGAGGGGGAGAGTGGGTAAGTGGGACTGTCAAGGCAGCTGGAAGGACGGAGCAACTTACGCCGAGCCAGAGGTGGACCGTGTCGACGGGATCGAGCTTTGCCTTTGCATAGAGCGTGTCGTTGAGCTCGAAGGTGGTCTCTATCGACTCCGGATCGTCCTTTTTCGCCTTGAGGAAGGTGACCATCTGGAGCGTCTTGCGGATGTCGGGGATCTTTTCTTCGAGGCCGCGTCGTCGCTGCGCAGTGTTGAGCTCCATGAACTTGTACTTGGACATGGTCTCTTGGAACTTTTTCAGCGTTGGCTCCACCTCTTCGTCTGGCCCACCGAGGTATTCTTGCACGTTGGACTGTGTGCGGCAAGAGGGCAAGGTCAGCGTTGCTGCTCAGCAGCGCACATTGGATGCTGATGAGAGACTTACGATGAAGGGAGCATGTGGGATGCCGCGCGAGTTGGTCTCGACTTTGGTCTGGGATGGCCCAGCGATGGCAGATGATGCGGCCGACATGGTTGTCGTTCGTTGATCGCGAGGAGGAGGAAAGAGAGATGGAGTGCGAGATCAAGGTCGAGTGGAGCTGCTCCTCTGCAGAAGTGTTGGTCTTTGCTGCGTTTCCACTCTTGCTTCCGTAGAGCGTCTACCGCGCGAGAAAGAGTTGACTTGGCTCGCTATCTCAAATGTGACAGGGAGAGAGAGAGAGGGTCCAACCCAAAAAAAGTCACGGCGAAATCCGAAGTTGGAACTGCGTGGCTGCACAGCGCTGCCGCACTTCGCACTGTGTCTGTGCATTATTTCGACCAACACGCTGATGGCTCCTTTCTCACCAGCCAGGTCGCTTTGCTTACAACCACCATCAACCCACTCATCACCGCCAAATCTCAAAACACATCAGAATACGCGGCTCAACATCGCATCTCGTACAACTCTCAACACGCTCGCTGCCCCTTGCGACGGACCCGCTTGCGATTGACCATTCCAATGGCGGCCTCCATCATCGCCCCGGGCGAGATCCCGAACGCAACGCCCGAACAGCTCTCGCCCATCCTCTTGCGACTGCTCGAATGTCCCAAGGATCTGCTGCCGGATCTCGCATCGCAGTCGGCCGCTGCCATTGCTGATCTTCCCGAAGACGCACGCCCAGAGTCCTACGAAGGCCTGCTCGATGTGGCTCGGTTCTGCGTCGAAGACGATCCAGGCTGGCCGGCCGAACGTCGCGCCAAGTTCATCGGCGGACATCCCCGCATCGGTGCGCCGCTCAATGCCCCCACGTCTGAGCTCAGCGAAGAGTCGCGCAAGGAACAGATGAAAGGCGGCCAGGTCGATCCTGCCACGCTCGAGAGTAAGTGCACACGCAAGCCCCTTTTGATTCTGCGTGACCAACTCTGACCTTCTTCTGCAACGACGACCACAGGACTCGCAAGACTCAACGCCATCTACGAAGCAAAATACCCCGGTCTGCGCTTTGTTACTTATGTCGCTGGTCGTTCCCGAGCCGCCGTCGCCGACGAGATCGCTTCGTTGCTCGGTGACAAGGTGGCCGCGCTCCAAGACGCCAGCGACCTTGCCAAGAGCGAGGTGCGCGCGCAAGGCACCGACGAATGGCAGTCGGAACTCGATCGAGCCTCGGACGCGCTGTGGGAGATCGCGGTCGACCGGGCCGGCAAGCTCAACGCCCAAGCTGCATCTACAGCCACAAATGAAGACGGTGAGGATCCAACCAAAAGTGCAGCTGCACCGCACCAAGACGAGAAAGCCATCGGCCAAGATGTTCCGTTCTTATCGCTCGCCTC
Source organism: Sporisorium reilianum f. sp. reilianum (assembly GCA_900162835.1). Taxonomy (NCBI): domain Eukaryota; kingdom Fungi; phylum Basidiomycota; class Ustilaginomycetes; order Ustilaginales; family Ustilaginaceae; genus Sporisorium; species Sporisorium reilianum. Next base: position 607,138 of record LT795062.1, on the reverse strand, counting down.
GTTCCGCATGCTTGTGCTTTCTTCTCCCGTGCTCGAATCCTTCTTCAAATCCGACCTCACCGAATCCTTCTACCTCGAACCCGTCGAGCGCTCGCAGAGCGGCGGCGCCTACGCGTGGCACACCGCGCCCAGTCTGCCGGGAGCGCCGCGCGCCGTGCCCGGAGCCAGCAAGGACACCAGCTGGGCCACAAGCGAAGCCACCTATAGCCGCGACGTCACCACGGGCGCGAGGGGCAAAGTGGTCGGCTTCTTGGGCAACTTGTTGGGAGAGGAGGGTAAGGCAAAGATGAACCAGCTGGCGGATCAGGTCGGCCAGCGGCTGCAGACGCATACGGTGACTGGGCCACGGCCGTCGTTTGGGCGCAACTCGACGTTGGATGGCGGGAGGATGGATACGCAGGAGCTGCGCGAGAAGGAGGCCGAGGAGCGCAGGAGGGCGGCCGAGGAGAGGAAGTCGACGCTGGGCAATCGGCTGTTCAATGCGTTGCGTGCGCCGGCACGCACGCCGTCGACACCGGATCTCAAATCTGCTGCTGCTGCTGCTTCTGCTTCTGCTTCTGCCTCGTCGGCGTCCGAAACAGAACGAGGACGAACACTGGACAAACAGTTGTCGTCCACGACAGCTTCAAAAGCGGATAAACGCATCAGTTTGCGAGGAAGCGACTTGTCTACAGCAGGGCCCAAAGCCGCCGCAGAAGCGTTGCGTGCAGCGCAGGAGGCGTTGCTGCAAGAGCGTCCTGCCTTTGTGATCGACGAGGTGGGCGAAGACGAGGGCGAGGGCGAGGGCGAAGCGGCGGACGTGGACGAGTTGGGCGATGTTGTGGACGAGGCTCAGGCTTCCAAGGCCGAGGGACTGCTGAGTGGCAAGGAGGCTCAGATGGCCAAGGATCTCAGGTCGGCGCCTGCGCAGTAGAGTATACACTTTGGTTCATGCCTTGATGTGATTGTGGATGCGAGTGCGAGTGCGAGTGCGAGTCGAGGATATGATTGATGTCGAGCAGAAGATGATGATGGTTTCGGGTGAGAATTCCGAAAATTTGACGCACGCGCACGGACCAAGAGGATGTTGAATGCCGACGGGGATTACGGCTTTCGATTCGAATCAACTGGTTGTACCACCATCTCTGCCTCTCTCTCTCTCACACACACTCACCTCCACCACACTAGGACTGCTGCATGTCGCTCACCGCACTCACATGCACACCTTTCCACCTGCAAGCATCCACACGCCTGCTCTCTCTACTCGCACCACCATCCACAACGCGCCCTGCCGCACGCATCGCATCGCGCTTCATCACCACCAGCACTCCACGCGCAACGCCTAGCATCTTTCCGAGCATGACGAGCGTGTTCCCGACGCAGCGGCTGCACAACAAGACGGTGCTCGTGACGGGCGCGTCGGGCGGGATTGGCAAGGCGACGGCGATGCTGTTCGCGCGCGCCGGGTGCAATGTGATCCTCACCGCGCGCCGGGCGGACGAGCTGTCGGCGGCGGCGACCGAGTGTTCGCTCGCCAACCAGCAGGGGCACACGGGTGCGGGCGGCAACTTTGCCGCGATCACGCTCGACATGCGCGACCGTGCGCAGCTCGACGGGCTCATCGCAAGCCTGCCCGAGTGGGCCAAGAACGTGGACATCCTCGTCAACAACGCCGGGCTGGTGCTGGGCACCGACAAGGTGGGCGACATCGCGCCGGACGAGATCGACACGATGCTCGACACCAACGTACGCGGCTTGATCCACTTGACGCAGATCTTCGTGCGCGAGTTCAAGAGCCGCAATGCAGGCCACATCATCAACCTCGGCTCCATCGCAGGCCGCGAAGGCTACCCCGGCGGCAGCATCTACTGCGCCACCAAGTTCGCCGTCAACGCCTTCACCTCCGCCCTCCTCAAAGAGCTCGTCGACACCCCAATCCGCGTCACGGAGATCCAGCCAGGCATGGTCGAGACCAGCTTCAGCGTCACGCGCTTCCGCGGCGACAAGAACGCCGCAGACAAGGTGTACCACGGCCTGCAGCCGCTGAGCGCCGAGGATGTCGCCGAGGAGATCGTGTGGGCCGCCAACAGGCCGCCGCACGTGAATATCGCCGAGACGCTCGTGTTCCCCGTCAACCAGGCGAGTCCGTACCATGCGTTCCGTGGCGGCAACTAGCGGACACGGGAAAATGTTGTGTGGAAATGTGACTTTTGTTTCGTTCGAACGCTGTGTCAGTGACGAGGAGCCAGAACTTGAAACGAAAAATGCCATTTGCGTCTATGCGGTATCCTCGTCGCCAAACGACTCGACATCATCGCGGTCCGAATACTGCGCGTCCAGATCGTGCTCGACCTGCGCCTCCTCTTCTCTACCCTCCATCTCGCGCTGATACTGCAACAGCAACGCGCGCTGCAGCTCCCTGTCGTGCACGCCGTGTTCCCACCCCTCCTCCTCCTCCTCCTCCTCCTGAACGCTATCCGCGCCCTCTTCCGGGCGTGCGTCCAGATCCGAGTGTAGC
>LT795062.1:561765-596004 GCA_900162835.1 Sporisorium reilianum f. sp. reilianum | reverse complement strand
TTTTTCTTCTTCTTCTTCATTTCCTCGTGCAGCAGAACGGCAATGTTCGGGAAGCGATCGACTGCCGGCCAAGTTACTTGACAAGCTGCAGAGCAGCCAAATGATCAGCAACGTCAAGACCGGTCATTCGGCCTTGTCGGTCCTTTACCTCAGGAAAGGCGGGCGATCCATTGCATTTCCTTTGCCCGTCTAGAGAAAATGGCGGTACAGAGTGGTAAAGTGACCGAGAGGCATCAGCCCAGCTGGGATGTGAGACACTCGTGCGTGGCCCAGGTCCGCGTTGGCTGCGAAGGGCAAGGGAAAGTTTACGCATGCAAGTGGTCGACAAGAGAGAGCAGAGGCTGCTAGGGCAAGACAAGAGCGGGGCAAGTAGGAATGCTCTGGGTCCGTGTGGTTCCGCAGCTACCAGCGCAGCTGAATTCGTTTTGCCTGACTGTACCCGCTACTCACCACGTTCAGACTGAGACTGCACAGGCGGCTAATGCCCAAGCATGCGGCGGCTAGATGCGAGCCAAAGGGGAAACCAAAGTCAGAGCTCAAAGTGGCGAGCCAGAGGCAAGCGTCCAGACGACACACTGGAACCATTCGGCGGAGAAGTAAACAGGCGAGACAAGTCGACAGCAAGGGGAAAAGCCTCTCTCTCTTTGCCACCAGTCGTGGCGGGCGAGGATAAGGTCAAGCCTCGGTCAAGATTGAGTTAGTGTCGACTTGTGTCTTAGATACGCGCGCATCTCTTCCCAAAACAAGGATTGCAGCTTCGTATTCAAGCCTCTCGACTGTACCAAGTCCTATCCAGCTAGCAGCGGAGTGCGCAACAAAGGCAAGGAGGAGCTCAAACACCGTATTGCCCGACAGAGGCTGAGACCACGTTGCATCGAGTCACGGGGGAGAGCATGCACTGCGATACGGCACCGCAAGCCTGCGCGAGGGAGAGTGTGACAACGAATAGCTGGAAAGCATCGAAAAACGATCCAGCCCCTCGCCTTTGTTGCGCTCGTTGTGGCTTGTCAGAATGTCGAACTTCCTCTTGCAGGCATGAAAGCGATCGAAGCCAAACAGGTGCGATTGTCAACATCCAACTATCTTCTGCGGTATCTCTTCGTGGCTTGGCCCGTCGTTGGCGATCACTTGACCTCCAAACCGCCCTTTTGCAACCAAGGTATGGCTCTGTGGCTTGGAGCTGGCGGCTACCCTGACGACGGGCAAACAGAGTGGAAAAAAAAAGGTTCCCAAAGGACTCGCTCGATCTCGCTTGGAATTCGCGTACCGTTGCACTACCAGTCCGCTGCATCGACCAGCGAGCCGCGTGCAGTTGGGCACGAGCAGCGAGAGCGGCCTTGCCCTGCGACTTGGCTTGTGTTGCAGCCAGTCCGGCAATGTGAGACATGTAAGGCATGCGGTCTCAGACGTGCATCAAGCGCATTTTTGCACCTTGTCTGTTTTCACTTTGTTTTCCCTCCTTTTCTTTTTTTTTTTTCGAGGCCTCGCTAAGGCAGTCTTTCCCAAAACTCGTCCTCTTTCTGCCGCTGCGCCTTCCACAAGGCTCTTGCATCGAGGATGCATGCTGTGGCTGTATGGTCACGACGAGCCCTCATCGCAGAACCCACTGTCCTCAAAAGCAAGGAGGGCAGCCAAGACAATCTGGATCTGCAGGAACCTGCTCAAGGCGACCACTCCGCGAAGCGACATCTGCGCATGCTGTGTCCATGGACTCGGTCGACGTCTCGTTCGACGTGCAAACTCATACTCTCGCCTTGCACCGAAAAGAAGGCTTTGACGCTAAGTCAATATTGAGAAAACTGCTTCGACTGCGAAAAAATGATCATCATGACCGATCGCCCCAGTCTTACACTAAACCGACCAGCTGGAAAGCCGGTGTCGACATCGTAAGCTTTGGGGGGGTTCCCGCATGCGAGAGCAAGACCCTGGGCCCTTGTCGCTCTGCGCGCGCTCGTTTGGAGCTCGGGCTTGGAAACGCAGCTTTGGTTCGACGCTAGCGATCAGCTGGTTGGCGCTAAACCCAAAAGCGAGCCTAGCTCCTCGATCTGCTCTCCTCTTCTCTTGCGCTGTGTGCGCTGCACTCAATACGCTCGCCTAGCCAAGATTCTCGCTGCATATTCAGCCGGAGGCCGCCTCGCCCTTGCTCGATGCCAGTCGCCGAGCGCAACCTGCTGCGACCGCAAACGGACGCTAGCTGCGCCACCGGCCATGTTGGCACCAAGGCGTTTGTGTGTGTGTGTGTGTTGCGCAGAGATCACCAGATGCTCGGGCGACGAACAAGTTCGATTTTCGTTATTACCAAGGCGGACATATTTTTTATGGCTACGCCCCGCTCGAGAGTTCTTTGCTGGGCGTTGCCTTTGGCTGCGCCCATTCAGTTCGCTTGTGCTCTGCCTTTTCTTTCTGGCACTCCGTTTTTTCAATCTCTCAAAGGGGCGCTTAGAGCAGCTGGCGGCCATCGTTCATTAACGGCGGCTATCACGCCGCATAAAATCCAATTAACGGGGAGCACATGTCGAAAGTTTTCTACCGGCCATCCAGCATCACTGTCGCCCGTTGGATCTCGATAGCGACAGCAAGGCGGTGCAGGTGCAGCTGCGTCGAGCCGAACTTGTAACCCTGCATCGAACCCTTCGCCTAAGTGACAGAGTCGAGAACTTTCGGTTGGCAAGCTGCTCACTCGGGTAACCGCTTAATGGAGAGTTCAGCTTGCTTAGCGCCAAATCGGTGGCCGGATGCTGTCGTCATGGTCATTTTTCGCACCAAAGCCAAGGCAGGCAATCAGATACGACACGTTTCTGGCACATCTCGATGCAGGCAAGGGCCGCTAAGAACGACATCCAACCCTAGCTCCTTGACAGTTCAGCTTTCATTTAGCATTTCGTGTCGGGCGACAGGATCGAACTCTCGCGGCGACGTGCAAAAGCCGGCTTCGGAGTCCTTAGCTTTTGAGACTCACGGTCTGCTATGGGAAGCAAGCTTTCGACCCCAAAGCCAAAGGACCGCTTCACAGGATCGAATGAGACATTCAAGCCACCTTTCTGGGAAGGCGGGCATCTCTGCTTTCGTGCCATCCGAGACCTGTCCCTGTCAGTTTCACGCTGTGAGACTGACACTTCCAATGCATCCAGTGACTCACTTTTCAGGCTCTTTCGCGGCAGAGCGCTTAACGTGGCGTCAAGTGATCTTGGTCTTGCTACCGTCAACAACGGCGTTAGTTCGGTGGATCATACGATACAGTATCTGTCTACTCGAACGACTCCAGAGATCGGCGTTGGTGCAACCTTTGCTCCTGCCAAGCGTCCATTTCGGGTCATCTTTTCGAACGAGCCTCTTTCACGGCACAACTCGCTGCCTCGAACTCGGCCATCCCAACCGCAGTGATCCGCACACGGCCGCAGAAGCACCCCTCTGGCTGTGCAGCGGGATCGTGTTCCTGAACGTCCGGCTCTGCTCAGAGTTTTGGTTTTTTTAGCACTCCGCCACGGCACCGCCTTGATTCAGCCCCAGCAAGCTCCGCCAGCTGCCTTTTCGTCGGTACAGAGCACAGCCTTGAAGCTGGCAGCAACGCACACACTCGTCCGGGACCCGCACAGAAGATCGACGTCGTCTCACGCTCGAGAGAGAGAGGAAGAGTAGGAGCCGCAGATCGCTGCTCTTGGCGATGATTTTGCGAGTCGCAGCTGGAGGCGAGCTTCCGGTGGAACTTGGAAATCGGTGCGAATTCCAAGATAAATCGGCGATTCGATCATCAAGTTGGAAATCGAGATGGTGAGTAGATCGGGTCCCGATCCTAAGGCCAATGTCGCCAGCAGTGACAAGGAACGACTCCTCCTCCTCCTCCTCCTCCTCCAGGCAACACGGCTGCATCTTCGTCAGCCTCAGCAGATGCACCAGAGTCGAATATAGGCGTCTCAGTCCTGCCGACGAACGGCAGCGGCAGATGCTGCCTAGAATCGACTGACTTCGGAACAGAACATCCGCACATCCTCGACGTGCATGTCGACAAGACTCGGATGCAGCTTGTGCACCCATCCTCCTCTTGTCCGCCCACATCGGTCCTTGCTCGGTCATGCCGTTGGTCGGAGGATCACTCACCCGTCTCTCTTGTCGAGTCACATAGTTGACACGCTGGACGCGAGAGCGGCAAGACGCACGGCAAGGTGCATGTCTCGCCGACCACGACAGGCGCTTCGAAGACAGCAAGTTTCGCTGCAGCCTTCTCGAGCATTCTCACTCTCACTGTCATATCTCTAGGACACACACTGCACGCTGTCTAGGTGGTGAAGAGAACAGGGTATGATTGCGACCAACGAGAACAAACGATTGCATGCATGCTTTCAGACCGACGTGAAGAACGAATTTGGATCGCGCATCGTAGCAAACCAACTCGAGAGCGAGACGTTGGTCGCGGACAAGGGGTCGTGCTTGAAGAAGACGCAGTGGCCTCTGCCGGCCGTCATGAAGGTCTTGGCCTGGTTGGTGGGCGTGTGGGTGACGTTGGTGAAGTAGCCGTCGATGACCTTGTCGAGCTCCTCGGCGGTGGTCTGCATGTAGCCCGGCAGAACGGTTTCGCCCTTGAACGAGATCGACGCGAACCGGCTCGATGGGTTGTGAAGCGAGTAGGCGGGGAGCAACGAGTTGAACTCGTCCTTCTGGCATTTGGGGCAGTCGGCCTGCGAAGGCTGGTACAGGTTCCAGCTGGGTTTTGTGTTGAGCCATCCCGGTGGTGCCTCGCACGAGTCGCCGATCAGGTGCACGCGCGCGTCCGGGAACGCCTTCTTGGCAGGCACGTAGTTGAGCGTCGCGCCGTAGCAGCCGGCGCTGGTGCCGCTGACCCACACATCCTGCGCGTCGGGCATGGCATTCGACGCAAACTTGAGGATGTTGCGCATGTTGTTGAGCCCCTTGTGGTGGATGGGCGCAGGCGCACCTTGGTACGTGATGACGTTGTCGCCTGCGTGGAAGTCGCCCGTGCAGTAAGGCACAAAGATGTAGTTGGCCTTGGCGAACGGATTCTTGCGCTTGGCATCGCGCGCAAAGAGGAGCAGCTTGTTGTCGAGGAACCCCTTGGTTCTGCTCGTGAACATGGTGAGGTTGTATCCGTCCAGATTCGCCGAGATGGGTTTGGTGAAGCATGTATGTGTGTCCCAGCAGCCTCCGCCTCCGGCGATGTAGAAGACGAGCTCGGTGGCGTTGGGATGCAGGTTGTATGCAAAGCCGGTGGGGCTTCCGTTGGCGCATAGATTGCCCTCGGCCTCTTGCCAGTGCCATGTGTCGTATGCGGGTGACGGCACGAGCAGTCGATGCGGTTGCAAGAAGGCTGTTGTGGAGAAGGAGCTTGCCAAGGAAAAGAGGACGGTGGCGAAGAAGAACGTGGACGCTGCCGCGGTCAGGATGACGCGCATGCTGGCGGTGGTGAAGCGGTCCTCGTGCAAACCACGCATGGTTGGCCAGGCGGTGTGCGCTCGCGTGCTGAATGCGTGTTCTGAGAATGCGACGGGTGGGTATATGCTCGAAGCAAGCGCAGAACGGCGGGGTGGGTGGAGATCACGAGAAAAGGGGGGCGAAGGACGGTCTCGTCGTGCGTCGAATCATGGCCTGGCTGGTATATGTACCGTGCGTGGTCGCAGCAACGAGAAGAGGCTGCGCCGCTCGTCGAGGTCAACGGCGAATCGAAATCTTGAGGTGCATGAATCAGGATAAAGGGGGTTGCCGATGCATGGATGCAATGCCGAGTGTACATACAGTACCTGGAGGTTCAAGGCGTCCTCAAGCTTGGATACGCAAAGGCTTGTTCAAGCGACACACGGGTCTCGTGCATGTACAGCGAGTGAGTGAGATGGCTTGGTGGCGATTGCTTGCAGTGAATTACCAGACCATTGTGTGGTCGGAGCTTCTGGACGTTTTCAGACACCGCCAGCGAAGACAATGCTTCGCCCCTTTGTTCGTTCTCTCAACCCCGAATGAGAACGCTGCAACTATGTTGGGGAACAATGGACTGGAACAATGATACCGAGACACAATACAGTAGAACGAGCTGCTCACTATACTCGATCCGGCCTGAGAACGAGCCGAGATGCATGAATTCCGGCACTGCGATGCAATGCAGCGCGATGCAGCGCGATGCAGTGCGATGCATCAAGTGGCTTGCTGGCCATTGTTTGCTTCTCTGCATTCTTTATGGCTTGATCTGGTTTCAGACAAGGCTTCCCGCCCAAGCCTGGTCCACAGATCCGGGAGCCAGAGTGGCTCGCATCGGTAGCATGTACACCACTCGTGCGTGGGTCACAGTCGGTGTTGAGAGGCAGAACAGCAACCAAAGCTTTGAGTGCAGCGCATGCAGGCTATGGTCAGAGCGACCTTGCCCGTCGAAGAACAAAAGGCGGCCGAGTCGTGCGAACGTCACTCTGTTTTTTCACGGGAATGCAAACGTGTGCATCGCCAGGCAATGGACGGGGCGATTGCCACCGTGCACATCATGGATGCCGTCGCCAAATTTCTGGGCGACAGCAGGCCGAGCTGGCAACGATCAGGAACTGCAGAGGCTTCTGTTCCTAGCGGTTGACCGATGCAGACAAGTCCGAAGCGCGTTCTGAGTACATGGCCGTGAGAGCCTTGTTTCGCCGTGCCTGCACCTCGCATCTCCTCGGCTCCAGTGTGGGGTGAGACCTTGATCGACGGCGATACAAGTTTTTCCATTCTTGTCCCCTCTGCCCGCACCGGATTGTTGGTTCGGTGTTGCAATCGAGATAAGAGCCATTGTGACACAGCTGCTTGACCCTGGCTCGCATCTAACTTACGTGTCACGATCCAAGTGGCTTCGATGGCACGCAGACGCGGGACTGTCGCTTCCCGCCTGTTCCCTTTTTGGCAACGAGACCACAACAGATCACCATTGTCGTCGCCATTGTCCTGTGCTCGAGTGTGGGATGCCGGCGGTGCTGCTTCAGTCTCGTTCTCCCTTATCCGGCCTACCATTGATCGTGCTTCCTTTGAACAATGCTTATCCGTTGTCTCGCTCGGCTTCCAGCACGTGCGCACCTTTCGAGCGAGAGATAGCCATCTTCGGGGATGCAGGAAAAGCAGAGGTCAGCTCATGCGAGCGGGCAGCCACGTGGTTCAAAGAATTTCAAGAATTGTTACGCTTTCAAGAGATAACATGTCAAGAAAGTCCTTGCGCTTATGTCATTGTTTGTAAGCCATTTTTTTTTTGCGAAGATGGAGATTTTGAGATTTTTTCTTTGGCTGTTTCGGCTACACGCTCGAACCGGAAAAAAAAAAAAAATGTGTGCATTTTTCGCTGCTTCTCACGATCGTCTTCAGACCCCCATCGTCTCTGCCTGGAAACAGCATCTCCATCATGGCGAAAGCAACAGACAGTCCGTCCAAGGACGCAAAGAGAAAGTCCAAGTCCTCGGACGCCTCTGCCTCGCCCAAAAAGTCCAAGAAGGCTTCGTCCTCCTCTTCGGCACCCACACCCTCTTCGTCGTCCACATCCAAGTCCAAGAGCAAGCCGGGCGCAGGTCAGGCTACGCTCAAGCTCAGCGGCTCCAAGTCGGGCTTCAAGCAGCTCAGCAGCTCTGGCGCCGCCTTTGCCTCGTTTGCCGACTACAACCCTGCCCCCTCTACCAAGTTCAGCCTGTACCGTGCCGACGGCCTGCCAGACGAGACGGGCGCATCCACCAACGGCTCGGATGAGCGCCTCTTGCTCGCAGGCGAGACCGACACCATGGCGTACGTCGGCAACAACTTTGAGTTTGGCAGCAGCGCCGAAGCGCGCGGCTACACGGGCGAGTACATGGTGGGCATCTACGACGCTTCCAGCAGCTCGGTCACGCTGCGCGCCGTGCCCACGTTCCAGGTCGTCAGGTCCATCAAGGCCAACAGCTCGCTCTCGTCCATCTCGAGCTCGCGTACCTTCGCCAACTACGGCGAGATGACCGCGGCGCGCAGGGCCCTCGGCGACGCCTTTGGTAACCGCAAGCAGAAGGCCAACGCGCGAAACCAGGACCGCATGAAGGTCGACACGGCCAACATGGAGGTCATCCTCGACGACTTCACCGGAAGGATCCAGGAGAACCTCGCTTCGCTGCCGTCGTTGGACGAGGTGCTGGCTTCGTCTACGTCTTCGCGACCCATGCCTCCGGCCAACCTGGACGCCAAGCACCCCGCCGAGGCGTACCGCATCTCGGACCTCATCCCTGGCGAGATCCTGACCTCGCTGCCGATACAGAAGCTCATCGACAGCGTCGGCGATCTCGAGGCGCTCAAGGAGCTCATCCCCTACTCGAAGGACTTTCCGGCGTGGATCTGGTCTCGTCTGGTGGACAACCTGCAGCGCAGCTCGCACCTCTCGGGCGGCAGCAGCAGCGGCGGCACCAAGAAGCACACCACCTTTGACGACGACGACGACGACCAAGACGACGACACCACCGCCGCGGCTGTCGACGACGTGATGATGATGCCTGCGCTCGGTGCCACGGAGGACAAGGAGGACGCCAAGACCAAGGTGCGCATCGCGTACTACATGTCGCTGCTGTGGTACATCCAGAGCCGGCCCAAGTCGGTCGGGCAGCGCAGCAAGCTCATCAGCAGCCTCAAGCTCGATGGCGAGGACGCGAACAAGCGCATCGTCAAGGCGATCCTCGGCACGTTTGCCGAGACGCCCGCCAACTCGGAGCGCGCGGTCATGTCGGCGTTCCACCAGACCAAGGTGCTGGCGTACCTGTGTGCGCTCGCGCTGCACCTGGACAACTTTTCGGTGGACCACGACAAGCTGGCGCGCAACTGCAACATCCCGCCCGCGACGCTGCGCGAGCTGTTCCGCACGCTCGGCTGCACATCGGCAGTGGTGGGCGGCGAGAAGCGCATGGTGCTCAAGACGCCGTTTACGCTTCCGCAGCCTAGGAAGGGCAAGGCGGGTGGACGCAAGTGATTTGCTGATCGTGTACATCTCGTTTTGTTTTTGCGCACAAATTTCAAGGTCTTGTGCTATGATGAAGCCTCGAGCGAGGCAGCGAACGTTGTCCAGAAGGCGTGCGTCTTCCATTCCGGCCCCATCGGTTTCGCTACTGTTCCGCGGGCAAACCGAGTCGGCGCACCCCCGACATTACCACCACTTTGCATCATCTCGTCCTTTTCGAGGTACCAAATCGTGTCTAGGCCCGCATCGACGAGGTACTGGCGCAGGCGGAGATAGTTGAGCGCGACCGCATGCACGCCGTGCGAGTCGTCCGAGAGGCACAGTCTGCCGTGCAAGCTGAGGATGAGATGCAACACGTCTTGAGCCGGATACGACGTGGACCAGCCCTTGCGGAAGGCGGCGGCGTTGCACTCGAACAGCGCGCCGTACTCGACGGCGAATCGGACGTTGCGTTGCACTTTGGCCCAGATGTGCGGTTCTCGCAGCTCGAGCTGCGGTGTGAAGAGGCGAAAGAGGTCAAAGTGGCCGACGACTTCGGGCTTGAGTCGTTGGAGCACCTCGAGCTGGTCGTCGAGGTACCGATCGATGAGCTGCACGTGTGCATCTGCGCTGGAGGACGAGTCGAAGCTGGCAACCAACCTGTCGAACGTCTCGCGGTCAAAGTCGATCGGAATCGCATGTGTGTGATGCAGCGAGCCCACAATGTAGTCCACCACGCCCTTGCCCACCACCTCGGGCTTCGTGCCAGCATCACTGCCCAGCACCTCGGTCAGATAGTCGAGCGACTCGGGACTGGTGATGTTCTCCGTCTCGCAGCCGACCAGCACCTGCATTCCCTTCGCCGCATACTCAATCTGCAGCCGTCGCGCCTCCGTCAAGTAGGCTTCAAAAGTATCGCGAAGCTTTTGCGGGGTGATGGAAGCCTCGAGTTCCTCGGGGTAGAGCTCCGAGTGGTGTTGGCGTGGCATGTGCTCGCTGAGGTGGAAGTGGGTGAAGCCGAGCGCGTGTGCACGGTGGAGGACTGCGGCGAGGGAGTCTTTGGCATGCGAGCAGAACTGGCCGCTGTGCGAGTGGTGCGAGTGCGGCATGTTGGTCTGAATATGGTTGAGCAAAGAGTGAGGAGGAGGAGGAGGAGGAGGAGGAGGAGGAGAAGTCAATGCAGCAAAGTGGAGAAGATTTGCAAGTCTCGGGTGTCGGGCCAACTCGAATCTCCCGATGCTGTTGTCTGGAGAGACAAAATCGGGATTCTTGATTCCGATACCGCCGGCGGCGTCGTTTTGCTGCTTATCAGATGCAGCCACCTCGAAAGCGTCCAAGTGCACCCAAAGCGATGCACGCTTACCCTCACTCGAACGCCGTCGTCGGCCTTCAGCTCGGTCGCCAGCTCAAGCTCCAATGAATGCCCACATCGAACACCTCGACTCGTCACAGACTGCACGCCGCTTTCCTGTTTGGAGGACACCGCACAGACCCTTGGAAGAAGTCAGGCGATGCTGACAAGCTTTGTCTTTGAAGTGTGGCGATTCTGGCAAGTGCTGGTGATCATCAGGGGTCGTTCTCGCTTGATCACACGATCCCGTCAATTCGGTGTGTTGAGCGGCCAAGCGTTACTGTACTGCTTCAATTGCTGCTCCGGTTTGCAGGCTCAAATGCCCACTCATCCCGAACCTTGACTGCAGCAGAGAGGCGCAGAAGCAGCAAATGAAGGCACGCGGGTGTCTCTCAATGTGGGCAGAGCTTGTTCCCGCTGCCCTGCGCAGGTGGGTTGCAATGTTTTGAATTTCCTCGTTTGCGCGACGATCCGCTGCCTTGGCGAGCTTCGACCTCTCCGAACGTGTGTGGCGAAATGATGAAACGAACCCCACGCGTTTCCGCCTCTGTTCTGGGAGCTGATTGAGAAAGGAAAAAAAAATCAAAAATCTTGCAGCAGTCAACGAGCGCCTTAATTGACGCGGAGGTCGAAGCAATGAAATTTTCTCTTGCAGCGAGGAAAGCGACCAAAATCACCAGATTTTTGGCATCTCTGCTCTCGTGCCTCAGTCAGGCCTTTTTTTTTTATCGCGCCGTGTCTCATGAAGAAGCACCGAAGATCCTCGCCAAGTGCGCTGCAGAGAGCGCGTCCACGCTGCCGCACCGCGCACATCCATTGGTTTGGAAAACTTTGAGAGAGGAGCTGCTGCTGCTGCTGCTGCTGCTGCTGCTGATCCGTCACGCTTCACACTGCGCACACACACGCACATGCTGCACGCACGAGCTCTCTTTCCTCTTCCACAAAGGCAAGCACTCGCCGGCCAGCAAACCAGTTCCGTGGCAAAAAATCATGATTCCCCGCTTTGTCCTTCGAGCGAAAAGAGCAGCACCAGATGGCTTTGCAAAGACAGGCCGCCTTGGACGATGCTTCGTGGATGGAATGCGTAGCCAGGCCACATGCAAGAGAATGCGATGCGCATGCTATCGGCTGTACAGAACGCGCTTCTTTTGACTCGGGCGGAGCTGGCCAAGAGATTGCGAGCATTCGTTTAGGTGTGCTCCGAGCAGCACCAACAGCAGCAACAGCAGAACAAGTCTCTGTCGAGCCAACCCCCCAAAAAAAGAGTCTTGAGTTCGTTTGTCTGTCTCTTTGCTGTCTCGTCGGCTTTCAAGCTTGGTCTTGGTCTTCGGCTTTGTGCGCCACCACAGAGCCAAAGCTTGCTTGCTTGCTTTCTTGCTTTCTTGCCTTCTTGCCTTCTTGCCTTCTTGGCCTTGGCTCTCCGCGCTTTAACCGTTCGCTCGCTCGCTTTCTCGTTTGGATCCAGTCCACTCCGCAGTCCTTTCCCTTCCACCACATCCTACCTCCTCTCCTCCTCCTCCTTCCATACGCGCATCGCAGCATCGTCTCGCTTCATCGTACATCTCGCCAATCGCTTCCGACCTCTCGACTTGTCCCCGGCTTCGATCCCTAGACACGTCTTGTCACACGACATTGAAGCGGCCGAGCCAGAATCGAATGGCGTTTGATCATCCACGCACCACCCTCCTTCTCCACGTTAACGACCACATCCTCACGCATACCCCACCATCTCATTTGCTCATTTGCAGCGCATTCAAACCCCGCCATTCTTCGAGAACCAAAAATTGTGCGACAACCACTCCGCAAAATACCCACCAACGCCACCTGCATCTGTCACCATGGATCTCGTGCTTGAAATTGCAGACACCTACGCGCTCGACAAGGCCTGGGCTGCTGCATGGCCCGCGCTGCCACGCGCCATCGCCAACGATCCCTCCGCATTGGCATCGCTCGCTTCCGCATCCGCGTCGTCCAACTTTTCTTCGCTCCTCGGTTTGTCGTCCGACGCTGCGACATGGGCCGCTTCCGCTAGCACGTCGATGCTTTCTCCCTCAAACTGGTTCGCCAACACTGTGCTCAAGGACGCCGTCTCGTCGTCGCTGAGCGGCAACAACGTCGACTGGTCCGCGCTCCAGCACGTCTCGGCGCTACCAAGGGACAACATTGTCCGCCAGACCGTGTCGCTCTTCGTGCTCACCTACATTGGAATCCTCGTGCTCTACTTTTCCTTCGCCGGCCTCTCGTACAAGTACATCTTCAACAAGGAGATGGAGAAGCACCCGCGCTTCCTCAAGAACCAGGTGCGCCTCGAGATCGAGTCGTCCATGCGCGCCTTCCTGCCGCTCGACGTCATGACCGTGCCCTGGTTCGTGCTCGAGGTGCGCGGCCACAGCAAGCTCTACGAAAACATCTCGGACTACGGCTGGGCGTACGCCGTGCTCTCCGTGCCGCTCTTCCTCGTGTTCACCGACTTCCTCATCTACTGGGTGCACCGCATCGAACACCACCCGCGCCTCTACAAGCACGTGCACAAGCCGCACCACAAGTGGCTCGTCCCCACGCCGTTTGCCAGCCACGCCTTCCACCCGCTCGACGGATACGCCCAGTCGCTGCCGTACCACATCTTCCCGTTTGTCTTCCCGCTGCACCGCGTGCTCTCCATCGGCCTGTTTGTGTTTGTCAACCTGTGGTCCATCCTCATCCACGACTCGGACATGATCTGCAACTCGCCGCTCGAGAAGATCATCAACGGGCCCTCGCACCACACGCTGCACCACCTCTTCTTCACGTGCAACTACGGACAGTACTTTACCGTCTGCGACCGCATGGGCGGGTCGTACCGCGCACCGAGGATGGAGGACGATCCACTGCTCGCGGTGACGGCGGCCGAGGAGAAGAAGGCCGCCGCGGCAAAGAAGAAGGTGGAGGCCGAGGCGTCGGATGACCAGTCGGATGCGTCGAGCGGCGACGAGGGCGTCGTGATCACCAAGGAGTCGCGCAAGAACAAGTAGACGCACACGGCCGTGGCTGACACACATATACAATATACCTGACGGTGGACAATCGCTTGCTGCCGCCACTCCACTGCTGTGTACAACGCTGTACTTTGGAATGCATTTCGTCTCTTCTACAGTTGCGTGTTCTCGTTCATTGGTGGATGCATGGTCAGCGACTCGTGATTTCATGGCTGGATGCTGTGGTGCATGATGCGACTTTGTATTGACGTGTATGAATTGGGTGGGCGCGCACCTCTACAAACCCTTGTTGAACTCGACCTCGGTGACCGGCTGGCCGTGCGCATCGGTCAAGTGGTGGAACCGCGGCTCGAGCTGTGTCGGGCTGATGCGGGCCACCTGCGGGAACGTGGCGATCGCGGGCGGGAGGAAGACGAGCAGGCTCGTGCCGATGAGCGTGAGGTCGATGGCGCGTGTCAGTGCGCCGGATGCCGGGATGAGCTTGGCGCGCTGCAGGGCCTTGAGCGCGAGCGGGGGCAGGATGAGTGTGGGGATGTTGGTGAGGACGCGGCTGGCGGCGGTCATGGCGACGGCGCGCTGGCCGGCGATGCTGCTGTCTCCCACATGGTGGCGCGTGCCGTCGGCGTCGCGGAGGTAGACGCCGACGCCGTCCTTGATCTCCTTCCAGCGCATGCAGCTGATGTTGACGATGCCGGCGCTCGCGACGCTCACGAAGGGCACCAGGCTGGTGAGTACGCCTTTGACGCCCGGGCTGACGCGCAGCTTGGGCACGCCGCGGCTCATGCCCACCGCGATGCCCACCGCGGACGTCGTGGCGGCGGCATACGCCAGCCCGACCTCGTTCATGTTCATCGGCACGCTCTTGTTGGCGTTCGAGTAGTTTACCGCCACATTGAGCGACTGGTTGATCCACTGCCAGAACACGATCCCCGCCAGACTCGGGTTGGGCATCAGCATCCCGCCCACCACCAGCAGGTTGGTCGGCACAAACGCAGCCATCCGGAACGGCAGCAGGATCACCTCGCCCGTATCGGGATGCACCGACGAGTCCACCAGCTGCCTCGCCTTCCAGTACTTGTGCGCCTCGGTGCGCGGCACGAGGTACGTGCCCGTGGTGCGGTTGCTCGGGAACTTGGCCTCGTACGCCGAAACCAGCTCCTGCGCCCCCTTGAGCTCCGCCGTGCTCGCCAGCAGCGTCAGCGGCGACGTCACCGACGCAAAGTGCAGCAGACGCCCCTTGAACGTCGTCAGGTCGTACCGGTCCTTGGTGATGTCGACCAGATCCGCTTCGGGCGTGTACTCGGTCGAAGCGCTCGATTCGGCGACAGAGTGCACTTGGTAGCGATGCCGTGCGACCGTAAGCAGCGGGGTGGTCTCCACCGCCGTGCCGGACGGCGTCGAGATTGCTGATGCCGACATTTGCCATGCGGACACACACCTCGAGACCGAGCAGTGCGCAGGTAGAGTGTGTTTGTTGGTGGTGGTGGTGCAAGGTGAGATGATGACGAATTGAGCGGTGCGACCAAAAGGGATTTGTCCAAAGCTTCCGTCATCGCCCCGTGCGCCCTTTTCTTGCTTGCAGCTGCCAAATTAAACCCAAAAACAAAGGCCGAGAAAATGACTCTCGCACACACCGCACGTTCTCATCCCGTTCAGCCTTCACACGTTCGTAGCCTGTCTCGTTCGTAGCAACTCAACACGAGCGCACAGGACGTCAATGTGTTTCTTTTGCTCTGGCTGTCTCGGCTAACGCGCCGCCCACAAATGCGTCTCGCTGTCCCACGCCGTACTCGCCACCAGCCCCTCCTGGAACAAACTCCATGCGACGCCCACCACGAACTCGGTATGTGTCTCGTGGATCATGCACATCGCACTGCCCATGCCCTGTGCCACCTGCTGTTGCTGCTGCTGCTGAGCGCCATGTGGCCCACCCATCGCCGCCGCGTCCACGTCCCACACCCTCGCAGTCATATCGTAGCTCGCGCTCGCCAGCAGCTGCGGGGCGTGCGGCGAGAAGGCCACCTTGCGGATCGCATACTCGTGGCCGAGCATCGCTGCTGTCGGCGTGCCCATCTGCAACGCCGACGCCACGCTTGCGGCGGGTTTGGACATTGCACTGCGCAAGTCCCACGTCTTGATGACCCGATCCGTGCTGCCGGTAGCGAGCGTCATCGGGCGGTACTTGTTCCAGTCGAGACAGAGCACCTCGCCGCCGACGGGCACCGTCACGCTCGGCTGCGTCGCGGGCTGCCGCAAATCGAACAGCCGCAGATGGCCGTCGCCACACGCGGTCGCCAGGAGGTCCGGGTCGTGCGGCGAAAACGCACACGCATACACGCACCCCGTATGCGCCGTCACGGCCGTCAGACTCGCCGGCCGCTCCGGGTGCCACACGCGCACACTCGCGTCCCAGCTCGAACTCGCAAACACCTCCTTCTTGATGTTGTTCCAGTCGACGCAGAACACCTCGCGGTTGTGCTCCGCCCAGTTGCGGATCGGATGCTCCTGCAGCGCACAGTCCCACAGCTTGATCGAGCCGTCGCCCGATGCGGTGACGAGCTGGTTCTCGTGCGCCTCGCTGAAGGCCACGTCGTAGAGACCGTCCTGCGTGTCGAATACCTTTTCGACCACGAGGTTCGGGTCCGGGGTCAGCGTGAGGATGTGCAGGCGTCCGTTGCCGACCAGGCCGTAGTTGGCCGAGGAGGCGACGGCGAGGCGCCGGTCGAAGAAGGGCGACCACGCGATGCCGTAGCCTGCGAAGCCGGGGGTGCGGACGCGCGCAAGTGGCGGTTGTGGTGGGTACATTGTGAGCGAATGTGTGGTGTCGTTTTGGCCCCGATGGCAGCCCGGCTGAAGTTGAACACCGAAGAGCGGTGCCAGAGCGTGTCACTGGTCGAGTCCGCCTTGCGTTCCTTCGATGCGATCAGATCGTGCGTTGCAGTATCGTCGAGAAACGCTGTGCCGGCTAGAACCGAATGGACGCCTCGAAAGCGGTTTACTGTTGCGTTGCAATCAAGATGATGGTATCAAGAAGAGTTCCGTACACGACCAAAACCGATGTCCGGATACTGGCAACGCCTTGATGCCCGGTTAGCCGAAATTTCGCATCTCCGCCTTCTCCACCTTTACCTTTTTTTTCGTGCGGTCCTCCTTCTCAATCAGCGAGACAAAAAGAAAAGAAATCTGGTCGAACTGGGATTCGAACCCAGGAAATACTGGAGGTGTTGCCATAACGTGGCCAAGGCAATCATTACGTAATCTTGAAGCCAGCCCCATAACCACTCGGGCATTCGACCGGGGTAGTGCAAGGTAGGGACGTAGCTGCGTACATATCTGCTACAGCCAGCAAGCGGGCAGGCCTCATCCGCGGAATAGCGTGCGGAATTGCAGCAAGTTCGTCGTTGTTCAACGTTGGCTCGCGCTGAATCTCGATTTTAGGCTCCATAGCCTGTTCAAGGAGTCGAACCGCTCTCGAACCGGAACATCTTCCTGCTACGTACAAGAACTCGTTCCAGACCTTTCGTCGACGCTTCGAAGGTCGACACGATCATGCGGGACGACGTTGCGACGCGGCGAAATCAAAGTCGTGCTGATTCGGAGCGAACAATCAAACGTCAGAAGAGAGGAGGGCTGAGTGTTGACCGACTGGTGATTGGTCGAGCATCGTCAGTCTGTCCTCGCATAGAACGCAAGCTGCTCCGCGTGCCTGCCCGTATCAGCCCATCTCTGGTACACGTTCGACATGAACGCCGGTGCTACCCATCCGCTGTTTCGCCTTGTCTTGCCGTCCGAGCCTAAAAAAAGGGCGATAAAAACGAGGCTTCGGATAAGCAAGCGCAGACTCAGATGCAGGCGCAGGCGGTACGATAGGCGAAAAAAAAAGGAGAAGAAGATGCCGTTTTCCGCCCGTTCTTGGGACTCCGCTGCTGCAGCCGCCTGAGGCGCCTTGGAACGACGCCCTGACCAGCCGAGTTGCTGTTGGACGTGCGCAGGGAGAAAGAGGGGCGCAAAGAACGTCTCTCGAAGCTGTCGAGAAGATTCATCATGCAGCTGCAGAATGGAAGCCAGTCCTTCGGCTGTGTATGCGGTACAGGTGCATGCCGTTCCCTCTCTCGATCGTTCTGTGCTGGGAGCTACAAGTGCGGCTCTCCCTGAGATCTGCCTCTTCGCTCCACAACCATCATCCCCGCCAAGGTTGATCTACCACCCTACCGCCAACCTCGTCTCGGAATCAACGGTAATCCCCCCTTGCTACCACCGTCGCGCGTCCGCGTCAGACGCATACACGCCAGCATGGCCTCGAACTTCTTCGCCGTGTCCACGCAGGGCACGCTCATCACCTCGTCCACCTTCTGGTCGGCCGCCGCGAGTGTCGTCGCCCTCCTCGTGTGGAACCTCTTCAGAGCGCCCGCTACGCTCTACCGCGCTGGCAGCGTCAAACCCTACCGCTCGTCGCTCCTCCCCGGCCTGGGCCCGTTCCAGCTCTACTCGCAGCGCAACTCGTGGCTGCGCTCCGTGTTTGGCGACCCGGAGACATGGCACGAAACGCCGCCCAAGCAGAACGGCGTGCGCGTCAACTCGTGCAGCCACATCATGACGGTGACCAACAACCCGGCGCAGGACGGCAAGACGTTCTTCAACGACCGCGGCCTGCACTTCAACCAGGGGTACGAGGTCATGTTTGCCGGTATCCCCGAGATGCCGTCGTGGCTGGCGCCCACGCCGCCCGCGGACGATGCGGGCCTGGACGGGTTTGTGCAGAACCTCAAGCAGGCGATTGGCGCCAAGCGGCTGCAGACGACCATCCCGGAGATGATGCGGTGCATTGTGGTGAACTTGAAGGAATATCCTGCCACGGACGGACGGCTGGATGTGCACAAGACGATCTACCCGCTCGTGTTCCAGATCAGCGTGCTGCTCATCGGGCTTGCGGAGCACGCGCGCGACGTCAACACGGTCAAGGCGCTCGAAGGGCCCTTCTGGTCGTTTGCGGACAACACGGGGTTCATGGCCACCCACTTCCCGTTGCTGCCCTGGCCGTCGACGGTCAAGAAGTGGATCGGAGCCATCAAGATGTCCACGGCGATCCGGACGACGCTCGAGCAGCGCAAGAAGGACGGCCGCCGCGAGAACGACCACGTGCAGGAAATGATCGACCGCGGCGCCTCGGCGCGCTCCATCGAAGACTTTGTCATGGGCGGCCTCTTTGCCGCCATCATCAACTCGACCGGCATCGCCTCGTACCTGCTCATCTTCCTGTGCTCCCGCCCCGAACTGCGCGACCGCGTGCGTGCCGAGTTCGACACCATCCTGCGCAAACACGCAGAGGAACGAGGTGACGACTACGACTCGCTCACGCTGCAGCAGAAACTCGACCGCGTGCCCCTCGAGGTGTGGGAGGGTGACATGCCGCTCTACACGACCGTGTTCGACGAGACCATGCGGCTGCTGCTCATCTCGCTCCTCTTCCGCCGCAAAGTCGCATCCGCCTCCAAAGTCACCCAGGGCGAAACACGCATCAGCAACGACGCGATCCACGACCGCGAGTTCATCGGCTACTGGCTCGCCGCCGCCCACCGCAACAGCAACATCTACACCAACCCGCTCAAGTTCGACCCAGACCGCTTCGCCAGGGGCGAGGGCAAGGGCGAGGGCGAATTCGTTCCCTGGGGTGCCGGAAGACACCTCTGTCTCGGCATGCGCTTCGCCAAACTCGAGATCCGCGCCGTGCACGCCGCCTTCTTGTTGAACTTCCCCGACACCGTCACGACGGACACAAAGGGTAATGTGTATAAGCCCGACGACGTGCCGCTGCCGGACCAGGAAAGCGAGCACAGGAGGTACCCGACTAAGCCTGTCGCGCTCTCGTACAAGGTCAACCAGCTGCGCACGTAGGCCAGCTGCACATCTCGAACAGCACCGGAATGTTATCTCGCCACTTTGTTCATTCTCACCCCATAATCCGAGCTCATCTGAAGTCGGCACTCTACGTCTGTGCCTCAAACGCCTTCAAACAGGCACTGTCGTCGACCCATGTCTGAGTTTCAAACCACATGAATTGCATCGGAACAAGAAACAGAGACCGTACACCACCCCAACCGAAAGGGACGCGCCTCAAACCTTGAAGAAAGGATTGTTGTCGCCACCACCGCTGCCGCCCTGCTGACCGCCGGCCGTGTTGGCGTTAAAGTTCATGCCCGTCTTCTGCGCGCGCATCTGGTTGTAGTGGGCAATGTTGGGACCCATCCTCATGTCGCCCGTGTTGCCAAACGTGTCTACACCATCACCGAGCGCAAGCAGACGGTTGAGTTCGTTGTACTTGCCGTCGTCGTTGACCTTGGCACGGACGGGACGGTTCTGCTGCGGCGAGGGCTGCGGTGCAGGTTGCGGCGCAGGCTGCGCTGGCGGAGGCGTGGGTGCAGGCGAGAACAGATCGCCCACAGGCACGTTGTGCGGCTGCTGCTGCTGCTGGCCAGACTGAAGCCACGGGTTGTTGGATCCGAACGAGGTCTGCTGCGGTTGCAGCGGCTGCTGCTGCTGCGTCATCATGTTTTGATACTGCACCGCGGCCTGCTGAAGCTCGAGCTGACGCTGGTACTCGGCCTGCTGCTGCTGCAAGTACTGTTGCTGCATGAGCTCCTGCTGCTGCAGCTGGTTCTGGAGGAAAGGGTTGTAGCCGGTGGGCTGCATCTGCATGTACGGGTTGAACGAGGTGTACTGGGGCTGAAGACCGTAGTTTTGCGAGCCCGACGTGTCGACGAGGGGGTTGCCAAAGAAATCAACCTGCTGGTTCTGGGTATAAGCGTTGGGGCCATCCAGGTTGATCGAGTCGTCAAAGAGGGCGTTCTTGTTGGCCTCCTCGAGCGCCTTGATTCGGTCCTCCTCCTCCTTCTTGGAGAGGGCGAGCGCTCGCTGGAGCTCGTCCTCGTCCTTTGCCTCGGCACGGATGCGGTCCTGCTCCTGCTGGGCCATGCGTTTGGATTCTTCGATGGCACGTCGCAGCTCGTCATCTTCGTTGTTGTTGTTGGGTCGACGACGGTTCTTGTCCTGCTCTGCGCGCCTCCTTCTCGCCTGGTCGTCGTCGTCCTCAGGGCCGTTGGACATGCGGTCGCGCATGTGGGATCGCGAACGACGCTCATCGCGCAGACGCGCTTCATCTTGAAGCAGATTGGTGATGTCCTTGGCCTTCTGCCGCACATTTGCGCCTTGATCCTTGCCGTTCTCGTCGATGTATTGGAACTCTTTGAGCGTCTTGACGATGTAGATGTTGTCGCGGAAGTAGATGACGACGTTTTCGGAGCCGGCGTGGAGCAAGTAGTCGAGAAGGGTGAGCGACTTGAAGACGTGTCTCCAGTTCTTGCCCTTATCGTTGAGGCGCTTGTCGAGGATCTCCATCATCTCGATGAACTCGTTTCTGTGGGGAGGCGGCAAGGGGGGCAAAAGGTTAGTATTCGGGAGCATTCTGCGGGCAAGCTCGACATGGCAAACGGATAACGCACTGGTTGTAGGAGAGCTGTGCAAGTTCGTTCATCTGGGTGCCGCTAGGGCCCCAAGGGTCGTTGGAGGTGGCATCGCGGACCTTGACCTGGACGTCTGAGTAGCCCTTGATGTAGTTCTTGCCCACACGCACGGCGGATTTCGAGATGTTTTGGAGAGACATGATTGGTTGCTGGTAGGGAAGTAAGATCCAAGATTGATGCGCTGATCAAAGTGGGTGATCACTCTCCAATGCACGTTTGGGTTTGCGTTCGGATCTGAAGACCGTGACTGGTTTCAAGGGAGACGAGCGAGCGGATGTATCGGGTCGAAATGCGCAAAAGCGTGAAGCCTGCTCTGTCGTCGAAACGTGTGATTGGCGAGAGAGAGAGAGAGAGAAAGGGCTTGACGTGCGTGACAAGTGGAGCTGCTGCGCGACCTGCGATGCGAATCCGAGCTTGTGGATGCCGGGCGGTGGAGGTCTGCGAATGCGCTGTCGGAAAATGAGACGGATGCGATGGATCAACAGGGTTTGGTGGTATAAGGTTGAGATGAAAGGCGTGAAGAGAGAGAGGGAGAGCGAGGCAAGGCAGCTTCGAGCAGTTGGCTCGGCGAAAGCGGGCCGTCTGGACGCTTGGCTCGGATGCACATGCGTCAGGTGGCTGTGGTCCAAGATTATGCTTGCCTGCCTGCTTGCCTTGCTACGCTCTGACCAAAAATCAAAATCGCAGCTCAGCAGCGTCATATTTTCCTGCAATTTTCCAGCCGTCGATCCGAAGTTACGAATTGCTGACCGAAATCGAAAGTCGTCGGCCCAGTGCAGCGCAACAACGCGTGTGCTTGCGTGTGTGCGTTGCGTGCGTGCGTGCGTGCGTGTGTGCAGGTCAGTGTGCGCGGCATTTATCGAGCACGAGAAACTGCGCGTCTGTCGTGCCTCTTTCTGTGTTGTTTCAGAAAAAGGGTGTGTGAGCGAGCAAGAGCCAGCGCATGGGCAATTTTTGAGCCTTGCCGCCTCCACACTCGCACTTTCCGCCTCGATTTTTGGCGTCTGCGCAGCGCAGAAAAAGTTCATACTGCACACTGATTGCGCTTCGATTCTCTACAACGCCTTGTCTCTCCTATGCGCACCTTGAAGTGCGCTTCACTTAGATACCTTTGTAGCTTGGCTGCGCAAGAGACCATCAGAGGGCAGCCCTGCGCTCGAGCTCTCCAAACATGCGTGATCATTGCAGTACAAATAGTAACCTCCTGAGCGACTCGTCTGTGCGAACCAGCTCCCCATCTTTCGTCGTCATACGTCGTTCGAACGAGCCAGATCGAAACCAGATCATCACCTAAACTCTTTGCTCCTCACTCCGAGTCCTCTCATCTCAAGCCAATATGAATAGGATGGAACGCGACCTCATCGAACTTGCCGCCGAAGCTGAGCTGCCCGACTCCATCCCTCTGGCCAGCGCAGCCGAAAGGGCCGTCTACGACGTCGCAAAGGGTACTCAGGCCCTGTTCGGGATCTTTCTTGAGTGCATGCTCGACGCACACACTCACAAAGATTCCCAGACGCACAAAATCGACTCGAGCAAGCGATTCAACGAAGCAGGATGGGTGTGGTGGCGAATGACCGGTGGATGGACAAGGGTGGACAAGTCGATCCGCGATCAATACCCTCCGGCTTTCAAAGACTCCATCAGCATGCTCAACGAGAGAATTCCCAAACTATCCCAGCGAAGCAAGGCTGCCGCTTCACAATCTTCGGAGGCTTCGAGCTCCAAGCCTGCTGCCTCCAAGCCGTCCATCCGCCGACGTCCTTTCAACACAGTCGACGCCACTCGTGCGCTCTACAAGGTCGCTCAACGAAGCTTTAGCCCTTCCACCATCCCTCCTTATGTGATCGAGGCGGTCTTCGACCATCTCAACAAAATTTGGTGGGAAGAAACCGGCGGTCCGAAGCACGTCGACAAATCCATCCTCGCCCCTTATCCCAGCTGGTTCCTTGGCAAGCTCAACTTTCCCAGGCAGAACCCAGCAGTCGGCGACAACGAAATGCCCAAGTTTGACGTCCAGCAGGAGACGAACAAGCTCTTCGAGCTGGCCAAATGCCGTCTCCCAAACGCCCCCAGAGACACGAGGAACGCCAGCGCTTCCTTCCAGCTCAAGATGCAGTTCCTAATGTTCGCCCATCATTGGCACAATTCCACCGGCGGTTGGAACAACATCGACAAGGCCATCCGTGACCAGTACCCAAAGTGGTTTGTCGATGAGATGTACCAGCTCAGCATAGCAATTCCTATGGGCAAAGCCATGGCGTTCGAAGGATGGAACAAGAGCGGTTTCGCCTAGCAGGTCTGCTCAAGCTCGCTTTGTCGTCAGTCCATCTGTCAAATTGTAGCCTTGGTGCCTGTAGAAATGTCTCTCTCAAGTCGTCTTCGTAGTCTCCCTTCCCCTTCCTTGCCCCTGCCCACTATTCCTTCAGCTCCCAGACTCAAAGCCCCACACACTTACGGTACAATCTCCACCCACTTCAATGAGTGCAATGCATTTGTGCGTGGCTCTGCGCAACCGCCGTGCGCTCTCATGAGCAAGAGCCAACGTGTGGGCAAGGATAACCAGCCGCTGCATCGGCTCAGCAGAGCACTTCCCACATTTGCACTCTGCCTCGACTCTTCCCGCAACAATCTTCATATATCTGCATGTACTTTTAATATCTACGACGAAGCATCGATTCTGTGTTGCTGCTCATCGTCAGAAAAGGCACTAGCGTTTGAATGTCCGGAACGGCCTTGCAAGAGTGCAGGATAAATAGTTGCCCCCGATGCGACTTCTCTGCGCGACCCAGCCCACGAGCCTCGGTCGTCATCCGTCGATTGAAGAGCTGCTCCGTCTCGTATAGCAGTCCTTGTCACGCTCCACAGCGCCACGGCAAGGTCCTGGCATCCTCTGTATCATCGCCACGCACGTGCATCAGCCATGGCGCGCCCCTCCCGCCGCCCTCGTGATGGACGCCAGGTCGAGATCTCTGACCCAGAGGTCCTTCACACGCCCCGCCAGCGCGACGCGGGCTCCCGCTCCTCGACAGCCGTATCGGCCTCTCAAGCTCACCACCGTCGTGCACCCGCCGGCAAATCCATGCTCACACACCGCTCTGGCACCACGCACCACCGCGGCACCCCACCGGCCAGCAACGCGTCGAGCGTGAGGCTGCAGATCGACATGGACATCCGGACGCCTCGTTCGTCTTCCTCTTCGGCGCGCGTTGGCACGCACAGAAAGAAGACCAAGTTCTGGTTCCCGCTGCCGCGCGGTGCGGTGCGCGAGAAGCTGAGCGACTACCCCGACAAGCGCGAGGACGCGCTGGCGGCGGGGTTTGTGCTGATGCCGACCACGTGTGCTTACTGTGTCAAGAACGGCATGGTGTGCACGGTGGGCACGGGCGTCAACAAGCGCGGGCAGAAGCGCACCGACAGCTGCGACCTGTGCCACATGCACATGCGCAGCTGCGAGAACAACCCGCACCCGCGCAACACGCGCCAGCGCCGCGAACACGCGCAGAACGCCCAGCACCTCGGCAGCCTGCGCGCGCTCATCGAACACATCCCCTCCCAGCGCGCGTACGATGACGCGGTAAGAGAGCTCAACAGCCTCGCCACCCGCCTCGGCCACGCGCTGCCCAACGTCCGCCGCCCTCCGGTGCTCCAGCAAGCCGACATTTGCCTCGTGTCGACCCACTCGCTGACGGCCCCGCGTCGCAGTCGCCGCCGCTCCACCTCACCCGAACACCGCCCCCGCCACCGTGACCGACGTCGCTCGCCGTCCCCTACCCCCCAGTCCGAGCACAACTCCGACGACGCTGAGTCGCTCGAAGATTTCCACAGCTTCTTGTACGAGGACGTGCAAGACGAGGTGATCACGATCCTCGACGATGACGATTGATCGATGTCTGGCCGCCCATCTTCAAGTTTCGATCGTGCATCGAACATCCGTGATCCAATCTCGCTGCCTGCTCCGCCAAACAGCTATGTAACCCTCCGTTTGTTGCTTCACATCCCCAATCACTGCTACAACGACTCGCAATTCAAGTCCCTGCGTTTGAGTCTGTGAGCCTGCTTCGATTACGTGTACTGGTACAGTACGATACAAGAGTAGCAACTGAGATGGAGATCGACCGGTCCTTACCTGGGCCAACGGCGATCAACGACGCTGCGAGCCTCGGCCGTATCCGTTTTGCAAAGCGTCGCTGTGGAAACCGTCACAAAAAGAAGAAAAGGCAGTAAGCGTCAGTCAAAAGTTCATCCTGGCGTCTGCATCGTCGTATGCTCGCGGGCAGCGGCAACTCACAGTTCGGCCTCGAGCGCCTTGACAGTGGAATGGGCCGTCTCGAGATCCTTGTTCAACCTGTCGCGCTCTGCAATCAGGTGTTGCTCCCACTGGCGGAAGCGTGCCTCCTCGAGCTTGACCTGCTCGGTGAATCGCTTGCGCAGCATCTCCTCCTCCTCCTTGAACTTGGGGTTGTCGAGCTTCTTGACCTTGGGCTCGCCGAACTTGCGCGTCTCCATCTGCGCCTGGCGGTAGTTCTCGTAGTGGAGCTCCTCGGTGGTGTTGATGAGGTCGAGCATGTGGGTTCGGATGAGCAGCGAGCGGAGCTTCTTAAAGTCGCAGTGCTCCTCGTTCTCGACCTCGGCGACGCCCCAGAGGTACTCGCGGCCCTTGACGACGCGGCCGTCGTGGGTGCGCACGTCGTCGGTGCTGCCGATGATCGAGAAGGGCATCGCGCTCATGAGCAGCTTGGCGTGATCTGCGCTCGCCTCGTCGTCCACCTCGACGGGTGGCGAGTAGACGCGGATGTTCTGCGTGGTGATGGCCTCGCGGATGCGCTGCTTGAACACGGCCAGGTCGGCTTGCGTCAACGTGTCGGCCTTGGCCACCACGGGGATGAGGTTGACACGCGTGCCCAGACGCTTCATCGTCTCGATGTCGAGCGGCTTGAGCGTGTGGCCCGTGGGACGGATGAAGTACAGGCACGCGTGAACGCGCAGGTCGGTCTTCTCGCGTCGCTCCGGCTGCTGCTCCTGACGCATGTAGAGCTCGTGCTGGTCGTCGATAAAGTCGACAATGGGCGTCCACGAATCGCGGTTGTTGACATAGTCGCCGAAGCCAGGCGTGTCGATGACGGTGAGCTTGACCTTGAACTGCTTCTCCTCGAGCTCGGCCTTGATGATGTCGATCTCGACCGTCTTGTCGAGCTGCTTGGTGTGTCGGCGCGAGTGGTCCTTGCCCGTAGCCAGCTCGGTGCTGAAGAGCGTGTTGATGAGCGTCGTCTTGCCTACACCGCTCTCGCCCACCACCATGAGCGTAAAGTGGCCGCCGGCCTTGGCCACGATCTTGTGGCGCTGGTTGGGCAGGTTGGCGATGCCGATGCCGTTGGACGCCATGGTTGCTGGTTGTGTGTGTGTCGGATGCAGTGTGGTGTTGGGGGGCGAGCTGAAGGAAAGATGCGAGCTGGTGTTGCTTTGCTCGTTAGGATGCTCGACCGTGCAATCGGCTAGAACGTGGAAGTGTCCGGCGGCGGGTATGGTCGACGTTGCTTGCTCAACAGCGAAGGATGATGGGGACCGGAAGGCAAAAGTGCAAAGTGACAGAAGCGCAATCTGAAATGTCTGTGTGTGTGTCTCTTTCTGCGTTGCTCGAGTTGCTCGAGCTGCTGGCGTCTCGACCTTTTCCTTTCCTGTCACGCACGCACGCACGCACACACACACTCACGCACGCATCCTCGCTCGCTTTCCGTCCGTGCGTGTCTCAGATGCGCACCGCAACGCACTTTCTTCCTTGAACCGCGTCTGAGCCTAGTTTTGAATTCGAGTTTCTATTCTCGAGGCTCTCCTTTTTTGAATTGAAATTTGGGCCGTGTCGCTTCGCACCCTTAACCATTTCCACTCTCGCATACGCTTCTTCTTCCTGCTACGATATACGACAGGATGTAAACGGCGATCTACCGTATGGCACAGTGTCAAACACACAAAAAGCTAGGACCGATGACCAAGGTTGCTGATGATGATGGTACAGTTGTTATGCAGAAGGTCGTGCAATCGAGAGCCGATCAAGACGAGTAGTCAAACGATGGCGGTCGACAGGAATGCTACAAAGAATGCGATGTGGTGATGGTACAAGAATGCAATGCTAAAGGTATGCGAGTCCATTCGAAGAAACAATCGACGATGGAGATCTGTGAAATCAAGCGAGGGACGAAAGCGTCAGCGCTTCTTGTTCGAACGAGAACATATGCACGTCGATGGTGAACAAGAGGGCTCAGTTGGTGATGCATGTTTTGAGCAAAGCGATCTCAGCCCCGCCACTGCGTAGGCTCACAGCTCGGTAGAAAAAGAGTATGGGATATACGTTCATCAAGGCCCAGACTCGTGATGGTCTCGACCACCTTTATCAAGAGGCAAGGGCGAGGAAGAGCACCACGAGTCCGTATGGAACGTCGGTGTGGGAAGTCATCGACGCATCGAATGCACACTTACAAGTAGAAGGAGGAATGCTTGAAGGAGTGCGATGTGGGCCACATTGTCCAAGTCTCGAGATGGACTCGACAAAAGCTGCAAGCAGGCGAGCATGACGAAAGGTCGGAGAGGCATGATCGTCAGCACTGTGCCACCTTGACGCATGGTTATATCCCAGACGATGCTTCGCGCAAAAGACATCGCTGATGAGAGGAGGGTAGGGTTCATAGAGAAGATTGAAATGCATCTACGGACGGTCGGGGCTGCAACACACCTGTCCGACCCTGCCATCCGAGCAATACGATGCCGACACGAGAGACAGCGCGAAGGCTACACACCGTAACGCCGACTCGGTGTCTTTCGCATGCCGCCGAAGCGAGTTAATCGACACCGAGCAGCAGCAGAAACAGCGGCCTAAACGCGCCTAGCGTCCTCGTGCCGGCATCGCAGCTCGAACGGAGGAATCGGAGAGATGGAGCCTGGAGCGAAAGCCGGGAACTCCATCAAGCCCCCGAAGAAGCGACAAAGGCCCCTGCTCCCGTCGAGCCCAGGCTACGGCAGACACCCCACCCCCTCAGAGAATGGATAAACTAGTTTTAATCATGGAAAGCCGCCCGACTTGCCGGTCTGCTTACGCATGACCAAGGGCAGGCGTGGACTTCGCGAGGAGGTTAAAGTGCGAAACTAACCTTGTGTGGCGTGGCCCTACGCGAGCGGAGGTGGAAGCCGATGCTGAGGGACAGCGGTGCCGAATATCAACAGCGTCAACCTGCGGACGGTGAAATGGAGAGCAGGAATCGAAGTCAGTCACCTGAGCTGGCATAATGGACTACTCGAGAGCAGCCAAGACCAAAAACGAAGAGCTGCGGCAGCAAAAGGCGAGAGACAGTCCCTGACATCCATGGAACCTCCTTCTCATCGAGCACTGGTGGTGAATTCGATGCAAAAGTGTCATATAAGGTTTTGGTATGGTATAAGTTGTCCACAAGAGATTGCGAAGTCTCTTTTCGGAAGCAGAACTGAATAGTTAAGTCTAATCCTTCGAGGGTCGATGGTGACTGAGAAGTCTCGTTCGCCTTTGCCTTTGCTGTTTGCTCTCGTTTTTGCAGCTTGATTCGAATACTTACCTCTGGTCCTGGTGGCGAGGGCCGACAAGCAATCAAGCAGCTGCGGCAACAGTCTGATTCGCTGCCTCGACGGTGTTGGCCGGTGCCTCGTCGTCATCGTCTTCGAAATCGATGGGATCGAACACGACGCGAATGATCAACGAGCAGCTTGGACATCTGGCGACATCCTCGGCATCCTTGAGCTGCTGTCGTGTGATCTCGAATCGGTCACCGCAGGGGCAGGGATAGTGGAACAGGTCCTTCTCCTCGTCATACGACATGTCCTCCAGCTCGATCTCGTCGTAGAAGGAGACCGGCATGATGCTGGTGGATTACGTTCGAGGTCGTCACCTATGCACCGTGCGGTGCCAATGGAAGGAAGGCTAGACTTGAGGTGCCGAGGAGGAGACCAGCTCCGAAATAGGTATCCTGGAAGCTGGGTCTGGATGAGCCTTGGTGGCAGTGTTGCGTGCTTGCGATGCAGAAGAGGGATGTTGTGACCTTTCGCGGTTGACGAAGAGACGTCGGGTATACTGGGTCGATCTGGTGGGATGGGACGAGAAGAAAGTCGCAACGCTGTCAGAAGTCTGTCTGAAAAGCAAATCCTTCTTGCGCCTTTGACTGCGGCCACAAATTTTCTGAAGCCAAAAAAGAAAAGTTCGCACACCAGATCACAGAGCATCTTTCGTGCGAGAGGGCGGAGAAATTGTTGTTGATGACTGTTAGACTGACGATTACAACAGATTAGCCGCCCGGCCTCCACTTTTCGCGCTTTCAGCGGTCTGCGGCTGGTGACGCTTGCTCGCTCACACCCTCTCCCCCCAAAAAAGCAGCACCAGAGCGAGAGCAGACTCACATGCAAGGCGCAGCACTGAGCCTCTTTTGCCATCGTTCATCCACCACCAATCTTGCCTTACTTCCACCATCACTGAGTCTCACACCAAGCGCACACCGGCATCCATCGTCGTCGAGGGACCAGTCCAAACACATCTATCCGTTCGCTCTGCCCTCCGACGCATTCACACGGCTATCCCTTATCCACCGACTCCTTTCGGCCTCGGAACGCACCCTAGCGTGTTTGC
Source organism: Sporisorium reilianum f. sp. reilianum (assembly GCA_900162835.1). Taxonomy (NCBI): domain Eukaryota; kingdom Fungi; phylum Basidiomycota; class Ustilaginomycetes; order Ustilaginales; family Ustilaginaceae; genus Sporisorium; species Sporisorium reilianum. Next base: position 566,612 of record LT795062.1, on the reverse strand, counting down.
AATAACCCCCAACCATGTCTTCCTCAGCAGATGTGCCGACACTCAAGATCCTCCTCATCGGCGCCTCCTCCGTCGGGAAATCATCTCTGCTGCTGAGATTCACAGACGACGAGTTCCTGTCACCCGAAGAGACCACCGCGACGATTGGCGTCGACTACCGCATCAAGGGCATCGAGGTGGGCGGCAAGCGCTTCAAACTCTCCATCTGGGACACAGCGGGCCAAGAACGATTCCGAACGCTCACATCCAGCTACTACCGCGGCGCACAGGGCGTCATCATCGCCTATGACGTTACGCAGCGCGACACATTCGATGCGCTACCGACGTGGTTCAACGAGCTCGAGACGTTCACTACCAGCGACGACGTGGTCAAGATCATTGTCGGCAACAAGGTCGACAAGGAGTTCTCGCGTGTGGTAACGACTCAGGAGGGCCAGGCATTTGCCGACAAGATGGGTTGCCTGTTTGTCGAGTGCAGCGCCAAGAAGGGTGTCGGTGTCAATGGCGCTTTTGACGAGCTTGTCAACAGGATCATTTCCACGCCGTCCTTGTGGCAAAAGACGGCGCCGGGAGACAGGAGACCAGGAGATAGGATGCCCGGTGGCGTTCCAGCGGCGCATGCGGCGGACAGCAGCAGAGGAAACATCTCTTTGACAGATCCCGGCGGATACGTAGGATACGGCCTCGGCATGGCGAGAGACAGCTGCAACTGCTGATCAGCCTGCGATCCACACAACCACCCCTGTAGAAGGCTCTTGGATCCACCCCTGCATCGACTCGGCGTTCACCATCACTTCCACCTCAGACTCGATCTGCACGATTCCCTCCTCAGCTACGGCACACATACCCACACCTGTCCCCCCACCTCTGCACACTTGTAGATAGCTCATCACAGCATCGTCCTTTCGTAAGTTATACCATTCGGACCTGAATCGATTCACTCTTCAGCCACCAGAATCCCCGTCTGTCTTCTCAAGAACAGCATCTCTTTTGCGACACAAACACAACCGGCAGAGAAGCACGATCCAATTAAAACGGCATCCTAGATACAAAAAGAGAGACGCAGAACTGAAGGCTTGGGATGGATCCTTCCAGGAAAGAGAGTTGAGAAACGACTGTGAGGTTCGAAGAAAACCGAGGCGTGCTGAGAAGAGGAGAGAGCTGGTGTTTTCACTTGTTGCGCTTGAATCGGCGGAAGAAGCCCTTACCGCCCGAGCTGCTCTCCTTGCCCGAGATGGCCGGGGGAGGCGCCGTGGGCACGCTGACGGTGCTCTGGCCCTGAACAGGAGGCGCGACGGGGACAGGGGGCATCACAGGTCGGTCCTTGTTGCCGTCAAGCGCGTTGAGGTTTGAGGCGGTGAGAGGAGCGGGCGCGGCAGCTGGAGCCGAGGCCTGGACCATGGCTGTGGCGGGAGGAGGGTTGGCAGACACCGCGGCTGCACTGATCGTGGTCGGCGCACTGGGTGGAGGAGCGATGGCGCTTCCGCTCACCACTGAACCAGGGGCCGTCACGGAATACATCGAGGACGACGGCACGGGCGCACTGGCGCCGGCCCCGACCGAAGAGCCGGGTGCTTTGACAGTGAACAGCGTCGACGAGACAGAGCCCGGAGCCGTGGGCACGTAACCGATCGAGGGCTGTGGGGCGGCAGGAGCAGCAGTAGCAGCAGCACCCGAAGCTGGAGCCAAGACCTCCGAAGCGCGCTTGCTGGCAGCAGGCTTCTTCAAAGTCACTGACGCCTTGGAGCGCACCGAAGCAGCATCGCCCGCCGTCTTCTTGGCCTTGGGCTTGACCGTGCCCGTGGCTTCACCCCAGCCTCGCGTAGCAGAGCCAAAGGCCTTGCGTGCGCTCGAGTAGCCGTCCCCGTCGGCATCCTCTTCGTCGCTGCTATCCGCGTTGTCGCGAACGCGGCTGGTCCAGCCGGTGGTCTGTCGGCCACCAGCGAGATCGATGGGACCGGCCTCTTTGATCGCCTTGGCAGGAGCGGCCGGGGGAGGCGCGATGCGGCTGCTCAGCTGCGAACCACGAGCTGCGATCGGGTCCTGACCACCGTGCTCGGTGCCGCGGGGCGTAGCAAAGCCGCCATCGGTAGGCGTGTCAGGCGGAAGCTTGACGTCGGGCGCGATGCGAACGCTCTTGCGACGGCTGACGGTGCTGTCGGTCTCGCTGGGTGCCTTGTTGGGCACCGCCAACGTGGCTGCGCTGATGGGCTTGGGTGCGGGAGCGCTGGAAAGGCTCTGCAAGCTTGGGTCCGGCTTGTGGGACGGGTCTGCCAGCACCGAAGAGGCTTGAACCTGGGCTGCCTTGTGTGCTCCGCCCTCCACCTTGTCCGAGGCCTTGACGGGCGAGCCTTCCTCGGACGAAGTGTCGCTCAGCTCAGGGGCACCAGCGCCGTAGACGCGGCTAGGCTCGAGCTTGATCTTGCGATCGGTCAGACGCGTGACGCCTTCGGGCGGCGACTTGGTTCCCAGAGGCGTTGCGTTGGCCGACCTCTCGACGGTAGGAGAGTCGCTGTGCTCCTGGATGAAAGCTTGGTAGGTCTGCATGGCTCCAGGCGTCACGACGCCGTCGTCGCCGGCGCTCTCGGCGGTCACGGCGGATCCACGGCGTGCACCATCGAACGAAAAGGAGAAGGGCTCCGTGCTAGGCATGTCCAGCTTGGGCATCTGCGCCTTGTTCTGCTGAGCGACCGTCGATGCATCCTTTGCCGAGCTGCTCGTCTCGCCAGCGCCAGCAGCGACGGGGACATCGAGACGGCCAGTGCCATCGAAACCTTTGTCCTCTTCGATGCTCAACACCGACTGAGGCGCCTTTGGAACGGCTGACGTGGTCGTCTCCGCCGAGGCCACAGGCTTCGAAGTCGCAGGCGCGCTCGAGGTGGCGGCGGTTGTCTGAGGGGACACGGCTGGCTGGGATGGAGCTACGGTTTCGGGAAGAGGCGTCGAGGTAACGGGTGCCGGCGCTTTCGGAATGGGCTCCATCTTGGGTTGAGGCAGAGGCTCGGCTTGGATGCTCTGAGTGATGTCATTGCGAAGCGCGGACTTGATGGGCAGACCGGAAGTGCTCGAAGTGAGTGCGGACGGGTGCGCTGCTGACTTCTTGGTCGGGGAAGACGAGGGAGCCTTTGCGCTGGCGGTGCTGTTGCTACGGCTGAGAGTGGGCGTCTTGAGTGCCGACTTGAGCGGCGGGTTCTTGCTGGCAGACGACATGATCGAGGCGGGGCGCGAAGGGCTAAGAGGAGCAGGAGCAGGTGGGAGAGGCGCCAGCGAGGCCGGAGTTGCGGTCGCAGGAGGCGTCACTGCCGGCTTTTCTTTGGGCGCGGAAGACTTGGGAACGACACCAGCCATGGCGACAGCCTCGTAAGCGGTCATTTGGTTGACGGGCTTCTTGATCCACGAGTCAGCGCCGTACTTGCCCGCGTTCGGGTTGAAGATGTTGCCGCCGACAAGGCCGGTGCCGGCGATGCTGTTCCTGTTCTTCTTCTTGGAGCTGGTCGACTTCATCGTGGAGCTGCGCGAGAGGCCAGGGCGGACGCTGGCGTCACCGGGGGCCGTGTTGCCGTGCAACGAAGACAGGTCTCCCGAGACGGTGTAGCTGGCCGAAGGACGCGTGGACGCCGTTCCGATCTCGCTTCCGGCGACGGCACGCTTCTTCTTCTTCTTCTTCTTCTTCTTCTTCTTGGTCTTGGTGGTGGTGATGGTGTTGTTGGATCGGATGCTATCGGCACCGCTGGCGAGCTTGGGAGGAGGAGGAGCAGCCGATCCGATGCCGCCACCAACGACCGAGGCGCGGATGCGGTCGATGTCGGCCTGCTCGACCTCGTGAGCCTTGTTGCTCTTGGGACCGGGCAAGATGCGCGAGGTGAGCTTCTTGCCGCCGCCGCCGACGTCGCTGTTTGCGCTGGCCTCCCAGCCTGGACGTTGCTGGTTGACGTTGCGGAAGACTTCGCGGGTGTCGGGCTCGTCGTCGGAGCTGTCGGGTTCTGCTCGTCGCAGAGAAGCGAAGCGGCTGCGTCGGTCGCCCTCGTGCTCGACGTTGGCAGAGGTGCGCGTGTTCCAGCCGGTGCGTTCGTTTTCAGCCGGCGAGCCGTTGCGGATATCGGCCTTGAAGAGTCGGCTCACTTTGCCAATGAGCGAGTTGCTGGATTTGCGCTGGTGGCCGTAGCCGCTCTCCGAGTCGCCACTGCGTCGAGACATGGAGTAGCGCGGCGGGCTGTAGGCGGCACCGTGAGCAGGGGTGAAGCCCTGGTCGGCAGCGGCGGGTCCCTGTGCGTATCCGCGAGCCTGGTTGACGTCAAAGACAGGTGCGGTGGGCACGGCGGGCATAGGAACGCGCGAGGCGGCCTCGTCGTCCTTGCCAGGCAGCGGCGGGGGCGGAGCAGCCGAGCCGTTGGCCGCAGCAGCCTCGGGGATGAACGAGTCGTGCGTGTCTGCTGCGACACCGAGCTCGTGTGGAGCCGGCAGGCGCGAACGAGGCTCGATAAAGGCGCGTCGATAGTCCTCCTCGCTGTCTGTGTCAGAAGGGACACCCTCTTGCTCCTCGACGTCTTCAAAGTGCGACGTGTAGCGCTGGCCGAGTGGCACGTGCAAGCGGTCGTGGCCGAGCACCTGACTGGCCGACTGCGATGGCGTCACGGAGGCTCCGTCAAAGTGTTGAGGGTGGCGGTGGTCCTGGCCTGCTGAGTTGTGAGTAAGAGAGCGTGAGTGTGGGAAAGGAAGAGATCGAGGAAGCAAGTCAAGGGCGAAAGAGGGCGAAAGAGGAGGCAGAAATGGTGACAAAGGGAAAGAGGCAAAGCCGAGCATTTTCGAAGCAGTTGCGACGTCCGTGCATCGGCAGCAGCGGGCGC
>LT795062.1:539076-557560 GCA_900162835.1 Sporisorium reilianum f. sp. reilianum | reverse complement strand
CCCCTATTTCTTATTTTTCGGCGGGCTCGGTCTCGCTGATTGTTCGGTGCGGAGGAAGGGCTGATTTCGCCGTTGCAGCTCCAACTCTCAAAGGCCGAGAATCCGTTATTTTTTCTTTTCGCCGCTTTGCCAAGGCGTCAGACGAGTGTCCACATTCTTCAGGTGTGCTTTCAATGTCATGGTGAGTGGCTCGTGTCGCCGTTGTCGTCGGCGCTGTTGCTGTTGCTGTTGCCGTTCGCCATTCGCTCGTTGGCGGGCTTTGGCTGCTCTCCTCCCTCGTCCAACAATGGGCATCGCTGCACCACCCTGACTACATCCAACCACAGCTCATCTCACCAACCCCCCTTTTCGTCTGCCTGCGTTGCTATACCCACTCTTCTCTGCTCGTCACCACCATCGCAACCACCTCTCTCTCTCTCTCGACTTTGCTTCCGTTTGGGCTCCTATCGCATCTTGTCGTCGCTACTTCCATCATCCGTCAGCGCCTCAACTTCGACGCACAAGCACGACGCTACGTCTGATTCCGGTTCTGTCCCTCTGCTGCTATATCCACCTTGCCGCACAGCCTGCGCACGCCTACCACTAACGCTGTTTCGAGCGACACCCAAGGACGCGGACAGGACACATCGATCGGACACGCACGTCTGCTCTCGATCCGGCTGCGCAGTCTTGCATTCGATCGCTTCTTCACGTGCTCTGCCAACATCATTCATATCCCCTCGGCCTCATATCTCGAACAAGCTCAAGCTCAAACTCGACCTCAACGCGCAGCGACGGCACTCTGCCCGTTGTTCCCTTTCATACCCGCATCGCCGCGGATTCTCCTTGGCATCCTGCCCTCTCGTCCGGACGCAACAAGCTAGCTTCTCATTCCGAGCTTCTTCTTCTGCTGCTGCTGCTGCTTCTTCATACCGCTGCCTCTCTGGATCGCACTGCACATCCACTCCTGCTTAACTCCGATCTTGCAACGCTGCAACCTTATCCGCCTCATCAGCTCGGCAATCATTCAAAGCTCTCACGTACTGCACGCACCACTAGCGCACGTTCTTCAGCATGTCGCCCGTCTCCACCAAAGACCCGCTTGCTTCGCTCGACGAGCAGAGCCACTCGATAGACCCGGCGCAAAAGCTGTCTGCCCAAAAGTCGCTTCTCTATCAAGACCTGTGCTCAGCACAGCTATCCTTGCCGCAGTCACTCTCACATTCCAACAGCAGCCATCCCTCGGTCGCATCTGCAGGCTCCAACCCTTCGTCTCCCACCACGTCCGCTTCTCCCACCGCCTTTCCCACTTCCACTCCTGCTTCTTCGGGCATCTCTTCTCCACTCGAAGAGCTCCGAGAATCCGACATGCTCAAGCTCATCGCCACTGCGACCGACTCGAGTTCGTCGCATCCGCAACAGAGCAGCACCCTCCTCTTCAGCCAGTGGAGGCCCACTTCGCACTTTCTCGGCCCCCACGGCTGGATGAATGACCCTTGCGGCCCCTCCTACGATCCACGCACCGGCCTCTACCACCTCTGGTACCAATGGAACCCCACCGCGTCCACCTGGGGCAACATCAGCTGGGGCCACGCCTACAGCCGCGATCTCGTTCACTGGACATCTCGGCCCCAGCCTGTGCTCTCGCCTGGCTCCAACCACGACTCGCAAGGCGTCTTTACCGGCTGCGTTCTCCAGCGATCTCCGCTCGGCACGCCTGAAGAAGCAGTGCAAAGTGCAGACATGACCGCCCTCTACACCGCCGTCTCCAAGCTGCCCATCCATCACACGTTGCCGTACAGCTACGGCTGTGAAAAGGTCGTGCTCTCGACGTCGGCCGACGGTGGCGAGACGTGGATCCCGCAAGGAATCGTTGTCGATGGTCCGCCCAAGCATCTCGATGTCATTTCGTGGCGCGATCCGTACATTGCTCCGTGGCCGCTGCTCGACACGCTGCTTGGGCGCACCGGCGAAGCACCGGGCCTCTACGCGCTCATCGCCGGCGGCATCAAGGACACGACCCCGACCACATTTGCGTACTCTATCGACCCGACCGACCTGAGCCAGTGGAGCTATGTCGGCACGCTGGCCGACGTTGGCCGCAACTGCAAGGCCGAGCCGTACGGCGTGGATCTCGGCCAGAACTGGGAGGTGGCCAACTTCTTCACCATCGCAGACGAGGCTGGTGGCTCCAGCGCATCAGCAGAATACTTGCTCATCAACGTCGAGGGCTGCATTGCGCCCGGTCCCGCACGAGCACCTGTCTACATGAAGCTCGACCTGGACGCGACGCAGATCGACGACGGCGAGATCCGACTGCAGCCAGCGCACGTCGGGCTGCTCGACCACGGCTGTCTCTACGCCGCCAGCAGCTTCCACGACGACAAGCACCACCGCCGCCTCATGTGGGGCTGGATCACCGAGGATGATCTGCCCGAAGACTACTACGACACCCAGGGCTGGGCTGGGCTCATCTCGCTGCCCCGTGAACTGTTCCACCACCCGACGTCGTCCGAGCTCGGCATTCGTCCTGCAGAAGAGGTGCGCCTGCTTCGTCAGGGCGCTCAGGAGATTTCGTTCCGGCCAGAGGGCTCGGTGGTGGGTGCTGCAGCGGTGGAGTTGGCCGAAGCGGCGATGGGAGACGCGGTGGAGCTGTGTGCTGTGCCTGTGGCCGAGGTGGCCAGCCGTTCTTTCGAGGTAGAGATGGAGCTCAGTGCAGCCCAGCCGGGTCTGGTGGTGGCTCACAGTGAGGATCTGTCCACGCGCACGCTGGTGTATGTCTCCGCATCGGGAGAGCTCGTCGTCGACCGCTCGTTGTCTGCAGGCAAAGACTCGGCCGTCGCCAAGCAGATCAAGGTCAACACGAGCACCTTGCGTGCGCCTCTTACCGCAAACCCGAGCGGCACACACAAGCTGCGGCTGTTCATGGACAACTCTGTGCTCGAGATCTTTGTCGATGATCTCGTGGCGCTTTCGACGCGAGTCTACCCAGATGCGCAAGACACGGGTCTTTCGGTGCTCGTGCGTCCCGATGCGGGTGCGGCGGGCGAGGTGCGCATCTGGCAGGGTCTCGACAAGGCGCTTGTTGCTTGATCTGTTTTTTTTTCTCTTGTCACCGTTCACTTTCGTTTGGTCACCCTTTGATCGCTCTCATCAGCTGTACAAATACTCATCGCCTGTCACCGTTCCATGAAGCAATTGCAATTCAGTCACCAAGCCACTGTGAATGCGAGTGTCATTGTGGTTTGAGTCGTGTTGGCTAGAGACCCTTTTCGGAGAGGGCAAAGGCGAACGAGCGGATGGCGGTCCACACGCCCTGCTTCTCGTTGCTCTGGTGCTGGACGTCCGCGCCGGGAGCCGTCTTGAACAGCAGCAGCAGCGTGGCGGTCGGAGCGACAAAGTACACCTCGCCGCCCTGGTCTGTGCCCTGTTCGTGCAGCGTGGCCATCTCGAGCGGGTGCTGTCCGCCGCGCGGCCCGCTGATGTTGAACGTCTTGCCTGCCAGCTCGATCTGCCTGCTGTTCTTCTTGAGCTCCTCGTCCGTGACGGTGGGCGCGGTGGCCTGGACGAACACGTCGATCAGCGCGCGCACCTGTTCGGGCTCGAACGACTTGGTGAACGAGGGCTGGCTGCCGTGCACGGCACGTGCGTCGTCGCGGTCGAAGATGACGTACTCGGCGACCCCGGAGGCCGCGGGGAGCTGCAGCTTGGCCAGCTCGCCGAAGTCGTAGTCTGAGAGCAGAGATTTGCGCTGTGGGCCATTGAGGTCGAGGGCGGCCGCCTCGGTGCCAGAGCCGGTGTGCGGGCCGCGGTTGACTGCTCCTCCGCCTGCCATGGTTGCGGTGTCTGTGCTGGTTGAAGGGTCTTGGTTGGGTTTGAAGGGGACGAGAGGGCGAGGTGAGTGTCCTTCTAAGTGTTCGTACTGGTGGTGGCGCTGGAGGGAGGATGAGCTCAAGATGTGTCTGTTTATATCTTCCGGGGAGAAGAGAGCCCTTCAGGGAGGAGCGACGGCTCGGTCAGCCTGCAGCATCAGAGCAGATCTTCGCAGCCCTGCCTCTCAAGTGACGCAACGCCGTCCCCTCTCCCGCTTAGAAAGCCTTCTTCTGGACCCTGACGGACCTTCCCCTCCTCCTCCTCGCGCACACACACTCATCCGGATGAACGCATCGCACACGATCGAGCAAGCCACACCAGGACGTTCTTCCGACGATCCTCCCTCACTAAGACGGAAAAAATCAGGCGCTCATCACAAGAGTCTTGTCCGCGACTACGCAACGCCAGAGGGAGAGACAAAGCGAATGCGTGATGAGTGAGAGAGCGAGAGCTGACGTGCATACGTGCAGACGAGGCGCAAAGTGACAGTCGAGCTGCAGCATCGACGCACACATGTCAGAGTTGGTTGGGTGTTTTGTCAGCTATCGACCTCCACCTCGCCTCGCTGCAAAAGCGCTTTCTTCCGATCCGGTGAACCAAGGGAGGCAGGAATTCGCCGACGCTTTTCCGTCTGTCTCACTCATCCCATGGCTCCGTGCCAGTCTGTCGATGGTTTTGAACTGCTGGGCACTGCAAGAGATGATCTTGATGCAGTGAAGCAATCATCCTGTCTAACTTACCTCGACGTTGGTCACAGGCTGAAGGGTCGCTGTCAGAAGTGGGTGTGGGCATGAACCGAGTTTTTGAGAAGAAAAAAAAAAAGAAAAAAAACTTTCAAAAAATGGAAGAGAAATTGAGGCACAAAAAATGCTCGTTCTCAATCGGCCCCGTCGTCGTGGTGTGAAGGATCGGGAGATCAGACCGACGCCGTCGTCATCCATCTCTGCTTCGCCATGTCGCCCTCAATCTTCGTCGCCGAGCCCGTTCCTATATCTGTACAGTCACCGAGCCTGCATGCAATCAACCATATCGTCCAACCAGAGGCCCATGCTCCGGACTCCATTGTCTCGCTATCCACCCATCCCGACGTTCACCCTTTGGCCCTGCTCGCCACTCTATCCCAGTGTGTGGCATTGTGGATTCCACCTTCATCCCGACCCCTACCAGCGCATTCACGGAACAATGTGCGCTTGCCTGTCAACGACGCGAGCCGTGCCACACACTTCATCTGCGCACATGCGCGCGTGACCCTGTGCACCGCTTCATCTGGCAAACAAAAGCCCTAAAACCTGCAACGGGGTTTGGACTGGCGCAGGGTGCTTGGGTCTTTGTGCGAGCAAGGAGGGACGTGCATGCGCGTTGACGCTGCTTTACTGTAGCGCGCGAACGGAACAACGGCTGGTTCATTTCTGACCGGTGACCCTTTTGATACGATGCTAGTACAGTGATGTGTGGTGCTTGGAGGAAGTAAGGCAACCGTTTGCTGCTGTGGTCGCGGGGCGGGACGGCGAGCGTCGATCTTCACCCCTTCACCCCTGCAGTGAGGCCCAAGAGAACACAATGGAGACGCGATACACAGAACGACGCCACCCCGGTTTTGACCCCTAGCAGGCTCCGTCGACCGCGTCTTTCCATGCACCATCGAGTGCACGAGCCCCGTTGCATCCCGGAGCCTGCATAAGGGCCTACACTTTGGCGACGATCCTCTGCACCAGACCCTCACCCTCGGGTCCATATCAATGCACGCGCTTCGGAGTATCGCTCTGCGATGCCGTGCGAATACGAGCGAGGGAACCGCACTGCAGATGTGGGTGATTTATCCGGCCTGGTTGCTACGCTATGCTCAACGACGGTGGGCTCTATCAGGGCGCCCGTGCTCTTGGCATGATCTTGCGCATCGGAACCGGCTTCCCCGAGAAAGTGCAGGAAAGATGATGCCATCTCGCCCCGCCTCAATGTTCGGCGGCTAGCAAATCGTTCGGTGGAAATGAGACGCCCGGGGGGGGGGGGGAGGTTGAAGATGGGTGTTCGTGATAAAGGGCGTGCTTGACAACGCATGCTGTACTGCAGCGATTCGAATGTATATAAGTCCGACCGTGGCCTCCGTTCTCTACAGCTGCATCCGATCAGATCCTCCCTCCGCCTTCCATTCCCGTCCGCACCTCATCCACTTCGCGCCAAAGATGGGCCTCACCCAAAGCCGCACCTTCGACCCCGAAGGCATCTACCTGCATGCCACCAAGCCCGCCGTGCTGCCCATCTCGGTCGCAGCCGCCATCGGCCCGGACTTCATCCTCGTCATCCTGTGCTGCACGCTAGCAGGTGCCAACAGCGCCCTGTACGTTGTATACCTGCATCTGTTCGGCGGGCGGCGCGGCGACACGGCCATCCTGCAACTCGCCGTGGCGCTCTCGGTGGCGTGCAACGCCACCCAGGCGATCTACGGCTCGCTGCTGTACTACTGGAGCGACCTCATCGAGCTGTATACACCGCTCGGGTTCGACATGAACAAGATGGAGCCGTACGTCGTGGTGTTCCATGTGCTGCAGGCGGTGCCGGAGGCGGTTGGGCAGGTGTATTTTGCGCTGAGGATTGCCAAGCTGTTTGACCGGCGGCGCGTGGTGGTGCGCGTGGTATTGGGCGGTGTGCTGTTCTTGGTGGCGGTGCAGGCGGTGCTGGTCAACTGGTTCGGCGTTGCGTTCTACAGTGTGCGGTACAAGTCGCACCTGCTGGACAAGCGGAAGAGCGGCCGGGTCAAGGCGATCATCTGGGCGTGGACGGTGGTGTTCATTGCGCTCGAGGTGTTGATGACCGCAACGACGCTCGTGCGGCTCATGGTGCTGCGGCGCAAGACGACCATGGACGGCGCACGGCGCGTCATCTTCAACCTGGCCGTGTACTCGGTGCAGGGGCAGGTGCTGCTCACGGGCTACTCGATGTCGAGCCTGTACCTCTTCTCGCGCTCGGCGACCGGGTGGTACACGCCGCTCTACCTGCTCAGCGGCCCACTGTACACGCTCATCCTGCTCGCCAACCTCATCTACCGCGCCGCCGTCGCCTCCGCCATGAAGCGCGCACAGTCCAGCCTGGATCCCGCCCCCGAATCGAGCCGCAGCAGACAGCTCCGCACCGCAGCCACCACCCAACCCGCCCACCCGCTGCACCTCGAAACACGCCTCCCTCCGCCCCCACCGCCGTCGAGCACGCCAGACTGGTGGCACAGCCAGCCGCGCGAGCACCGCGCCATCGAGGAGGAGGACGAGGACGCAGAGTCGAAAGCCGAGACGGGCTCCATGCGCTCGTGGCAGATGGAACCCGTGTCCGGGGGAAAGGAGGCGGACATTGGGTCCTTTCCGCTGTCGAGACGCCCGAGTGCCAACAACACACCCACGCTGCCGCTGGTGCGCATCAACACAAAGACGTCGTTCCGCTCGTTCAAGCAGCACCACTTCTAGCTGCACACCCTCACTGATGCATAGGTCTCGCCGTGGATTCGCTCTGTTTCGCATCTTGGTTTCGCATGTCCTGCGCGTGTGTATCATTTCTCGTTTTTCGTTTCTGTCTGCAATCCAAGCGCATCGTTCGCTCGTCACCCGTATCAGACTGCAATCGTGTGCCACCGCTCGTCACTCACTCACCCACACACCCGCTCCCTGCAAACACGTCAACTCGATCAAATTTCAAACAATCACACCTCCCTCCTCTCAACGCTGGAGATACACCTCCCAAGCCGCCTGCTCGATGTGCGCGCGCGGCGCCTCGCGGCCCGTCCAGCGCTGGAACTGGTGGCATCCCTGCTCCAACAAGATCGTAATCCCCGGACACGCAGTCCACAGCTTGCGCAGCGGCGCCTTGGTGACGTTGGTGCCGATCGCGAGCTCGGTCGTCGTGTTGACCTGCTGCACGAGCTGCAGCAGACTCGTGTGGTACGGCTTGTAGCTCATGTCGATCACCACGCCGCCTGCGGGGTTTTGGAGGATCACGGCGGGCAGGTGGATGAGGCCCGCAGCGGCCGCGTCGAGCGTGGCGCCCTCGGCGGGGATGTTGGACACGACGACGGACGGCGAGTGGTCGAGCGGCAGTTGGGCGATCTCGTCGAGCGACGCGAGCACGTGCACGTTCCATTCGACCGGCACCTCTTTCGCGAGCTTCTCGGCGTTGGCCAGCGTGCGGTTGAACAGCAGGATGCGCTTCACGCCGAGCCGGTACAGCGCAAACAGCGCCGCACGCGCCGAGCCTCCGGCGCCGATCACCAGCGCAGTCAGGTTCGGGTCCGCCAAATGCACCGTCTTCAACGAACGCCTCGCGAGCGTCTCGATGGCGATCCAGTCCGTATTGTCGCCCACGAGCGCCGTCACCTTGCCCTCGGCGTTGCGCACAGGGATGACAGTGTTGACAGCACCGATCGCCTTGGCCTCGTCCGTGACCTGGTCCAGCAGCCGGATGATGTTGAGCTTGTGCGGGATCGTCACGCTCGCGCCGCCAAAGTCGGGCGACCGCACAAACGCAGCCACCGCCTCGTCCACCTCGGCCGTCTCGAACAGCTCGTAGTTGTGCGGCAGACCCAACGTGGCAAAGCCCGTGTTGTGCAGCAGCGGGCTCAGACTGTGGCTGATCGGGCTACCGATGAGCGCGAACCGGCGCGGCTCCGCCTGTCCGATGAGCGAGAGCGCCGTCTGCACCTGGCGGAACGACAGCTGGCCCGGCGCCGCCTTGACCGGCATGAGCTCGTGCGTGATCGGCGTGAAGACAGGGTTGACGATCCTGCTGTACTGACCCACCGCACCCATGTTGACGGCGAGCAGCGGCTTGGTCGCCGTCGCCGACACCTTGGCGCGGAAGCGCTCGAGGCTGTAGTTGTCCTCCATCGTGTTGGCCTTGCCGATGATCTTGGCGATGTCGCCGAAGCGGCAAGCTTTGGCGTAGATCTGGGCGGTGGCGTCGCTCTCCCAGTCGAGACGCCCGGACCAGTCGTGCCACGAAGCAATGATCTGGCTGTTGCCCTTGGCCTCGACGACGGCAGCGAGCAGAGCATCGTCCCAGCCCAGCTCGAGGTCGATGTACTCGCAGCCGTGACGCAGAGCCATGCTGATCAGGTCAAAGTACTCCTGCTGTGCGCCGTCCGGGAACATGCCGCCCTGCGAGTGCGTGCGCACCGTAAACACGATGGGCAGCGACGTGCGGTGGCGCAGCGCAGCCAGCTGGTTCTTGACGTACTCGGTCGGCGGGACCTGAGGCGCGGTGACGGGCTGGCCGGACGGGTTGAGCAGATCCGCACGGAACTCGAGCGCATCCGCACCCGTCTCCATGCTGCGGATCAGCTCGAGCTTGGGCACGACGTCCGGGAACGTCAGGCTGAGGAAGTAGGTCTGTCGTCCGCCCTTTCGGCTGTCGACCACCAGGTCGTCGATCTGGTTCGTGTCCTGACCCGTGACGAACTTGAAGAAGCGCGCCACCTCGCTCTCGAGGCCGAAACGCTTCTGGATCGTGAATGACGGATCGGGCACGTTCATCGCACAGGGCTGGACGGCCAGAGACTCGCCCTCGGAGTACGACACGAGTTCGGCCGACGAGCACTCGCTGAACCACGGGTTGCGACGGCGGTAGACGTCCATCACCGGCTCGCTGTAGGCAGGACGATCGCTGGTGGAGAGGAACTTGACGATGGCCTCCGTGTCTCGCACGATGTACACCACGGGACCCTTGCTCTGCGCGTACTCGGCCAGAATCGTCCTGCACGCTTCGGTCTCGACCACGCCGCCGCCGAGCGAGATGAGTGCGCCGCTCGGGTGGCGCAGGATGAGCTCCTGCAAGATCTCGAGCTCCTTTTGACGGAAGGCGGGCCATCCGTTCTGCTTGACAAACTCGCCCAGCCCATCCTTGACACCGAGCTTCTCGTTGAACACGACGTCGGCGTCGATAAAGGTGCGTCCGAGCGCTGCAGCACCGATGGCACCCAAGAAGGTCTTGCCCGAGGCACGCATGCCGATGCAGATGATCGTGGCATCCTTGGCGTACTTGCGCGGGGTGAGCGCTCGGGTGGATGTCAACTGAGACAGCGAAGCCGCCGCCGCCGCCTGCTTGCCGTTGGCACCAGCCTTGTTGAAGTGCGACGGCGAGATGCAGAGGCTGGGCGAGCATTCGGGGTCGACACCATGAGCACGGATGCCGAGCTTGCGCTCCAAATCATCCCACCAGTTGGGCCACGTCTTTTCGACGCATCGCTTCTCCTCGAGAATGGCGCCCGGGGCCAAGCTGGCAAGCACCGAGAAGGCCATGGCGACACGGTGGTCATCGTAGCAATGAACACGGACGTTGGCGCGCAGCTGGCGGTAGTCGATGCCAAAGATCTCGAGGCCGTCGTCGTGCTCCTTGGTGTCGACGCCAAACTTGGCGAGCTCGTCCATCATGGCACGGATGCGGTTGCACTCCTTGACGCGCTGGTTGGCGATACCCGTGATGCGGGTCGAGGGCCGAGACGTCGAGGTGGAGCCGTTGGCGGCAGGCTGGGCAGCGACAGCCAGCAAGACCGACGCAGTGAGGAAGGCATCCGTCATGGGCTCCATGTCGACCAGGCCGATCTGACGCAGCTGACCGACCTTGGGACCGATGACGATGGTCGAGGTGGCGGTCTGGACGACGGTGCAGCCCATGGGCTGGAGCACCTCCTTGGCGAAGCGCGCATCTCCCTGGAGCGAGGCAGAGCCGATGTTGGGGACGGTGCACTCGGTGCCGGTGATGGCGGCGATAGCCAGCGGGTAAGTGGCACTGCTGGCGTCGCTCTCAATGTCGTAGATGTCAGGCGAGACGTAGTGGCCCTTGGGGATGCGGTAGGTGTTGGAAGGACGGCCGGTGGCAGGGTCCAAGAGACGCTCGACCTTGACGCCGAAAGTAGCCATCATGGCGATGGTCATGTCGATGTAGAGCTGCGAGATGACCTGACCGCCGACGAGCTCGAGCACGACCTCCTCGGCGGCATAGGGGGCGCACAGAAGGATGGACGAGACATACTGCGACGAGATGGTGGCCGAGAGCTGGATCTTGCCGCCCTTGAAGCCGTGCGTGGTGCCCTTGACGGCGAGCGGCAGGCAACCTTGGCCTTCGAGGTAGTCGATCGAGGTGCCGTTGGATCGAAGGGCGTCGACGAGGGCACCGATGGGCCTCTCCTTCATACGCTTGTTTCCGGTGATGACGACGGGCTGCTGGTTTCCGTCGTTGTGGACCAAGCTGACGACGGTGGCCATGAAACGAGCGGCGGTACCCGCGTTCTGGAGGTAGATCTGCTTGTTGTTGGCAGGACGAGCGAGAGCACCGCAGTTGCCGTGCACAACGATGGTCTCTCCTCCGTCCTCGAACTCGAAGCGTGCGGCTTGCAGGTCGTGGAGACCGGCCATCATGACCTGGGTGTCGTCCGAGTGCAGCATGTTGCGCAGACGGCAGGTGTTGCCAGCGAGGGCAGCGAGGACGAGGGCACGGTTGGAGATGGACTTGGAGCCAGGGGTGGAGAGGGTGACCTTGGCGGTGTTGGGCTGCTCCAGGATGGGCGTGACAGTGGCACCAAGGGACAGAACGCGGCGGATGATGTCGTCGCTGACGGTGGAGGCCTTGTCCTCGACCGTGTCGCCGATGGAGCTGAGCAGGACGATCTTCTTGTTGCTGCCCGAGTTCTTCTTGTCGACCTTCATGATGTCGAGGAGGCGGTCGACGGTGACCTCGAGCGAGTTGGCGAGACGGGTGACGCGCGAGTCGGAGAGCGAGACAGGCAGCTCGTACTCCTTGAGGCAGCGGGTGAGACGACCGATGGCGACCTGGCTGAGGCCGTGCATGTAGCGAGCGACCTCGGCCTCGAGGATCATACCGATGGAGATGCACTCTCCGTGAAGCATGTCGGGGGTGAGGACGGCCTCGATGGCGTGGCCGATGGTGTGGCCAAAGTTGACGAGGTTGCGGAGGCCGGTCTCCTTCTCGTCGATGGTGACGATGTGAGCCTTGACGCCGACGGAGCCACGGATGACATCGAGCAAAAGCGACTGAGACTCGGTGCGTGTCTCGAGCGTCCTGCCCTGGTCGAGGGGAGCATCCTTGGCAAAGGGGCCAAGGACGGCAGAACGGATGGCGGGCGCACTGGACTCGAGCTTGGCAAAGTCGATAGGATCCCAGATGGCGGCGGTCTTGACTACCTCGGCCATGCCGTTGCTGAACTCGCGTGCTGGCAGCGTCTTGAGCCAAGCAGCGTCGATGAAGACGTAGTGGGGCTGGTGGAAGCTGCCGATGAGGTTCTTGCCGAGCGGGTGGTCGATGGCGGTCTTGCCACCGACGGCGGAGTCGACCATGGCGAGGAGGGTGGTGGGGATCTGGACAAACTTGAGACCGCGCATGAAGGTGGCAGCGACGAAGCCGACGAGGTCACCGATGACACCACCGCCGATAGCAAGGACGACGGCGTCGCGGGTGACGCGGTGCTCAAACATCCAGTCCTCGATCTGGTTCTTGCCATCTCGGCTCTTGGAAGCCTCGCCGGGCGGGATGACCTTGGTGAGGAGCCTCCAAGTGTGGGTCGAGGAGAGGTCGGCGGCGGCCTTTTCGAACTCGCGACGGAAGGCGGTGGTGACGCTGCATCTTGCTTCGAGGTTCTGGTCGGTGATGAGGACGTAGGTGGAGGATGGGAGCGTCGAGAGAAGGGTTTTGGCGATGTGAGGGATGAGATGGTAGCCGAGATGGATGGGGGTGTCCAAGCATCGGAGCGTGTGGATGGTGGCTCCCGAGAGCGGGTCGGTGGAGGAGGGAGCGTGGTAGGAGGGCGTCTTTGTCCTGAGCACAGGCTGCTGCGCCGATGGTGCCGACGCCATTTTTGGGGGAGAAGGAGGATGATTGGTCGGTGACGCTTGGACGACTTGTCGCAGCGAGGGACACCTTTTTGAAGGAACGAATGCCAGTGCCTTGACTGCGTTCCGGACGTTGACCGCGGCGAAGGACAGCTGCGATCGAAGGCTGATGTATGAAGGGAAAGTCGAGGATCGAGGCTGGCGTGGGGGTGGAACGAGCTCGATGAGATGGGTTGGTTCAACCGTCGATGACAGCCGAGCTTGTGTGGGAATCGGTTGTCGTGATGAAGCTCGACCTTGCAACGCCGTATGTGTTTCCGTCCTTGCGTGCGTGAATGGTCAAGCAGACAACGGATACGCCAAAGTCGAGCAGACGAGGATGATGATGAGGAGAAGAAGGAAAGAGAAGAGGGCGGCACCGGTGCAGCACAAGTTGACGGCCAAAGTCGAGAACAGCTGAAAAAGCACGACGAGCGAGCTAATTTAATTTCTCACAAACGGCATTTCGCCAGTGTGTCTGTGCAGCTCTTTGTCTCGCAACTGCGAACCTCGACGCTCCCCCTCTCTCACTCTGGTCTGCTGACTGACATCCTTCCTACAAAGTTGACTCCTGACACCATCCACTCCAGACTCATACTAGACAGTGCCATGTCTTTGCCCTAGGTGGTATGATGCTCCAGACGACGTTGAGGCTCCAGGTCACAGCTGAGAATAAAAAGGAAGAAATGCACCAAAAAATGACTCGACGTGTGGACACTGCACTAGTGCCCGCGTTGCTTGGCCGCCGTTCCATTTCCAATCCAAAAAAAGAAGCAGCAGACTTTTGCAGTTCTTCTTACCGCGCGAGAGAACTGCAATCTAGCTCATGTGCACTCGTTGTTGGCACGACACGACACAACCAGCTCGGATGTCCTGGTATGCAAATACAATTGCAGATGCATAGGTAGTAACATGGACGGAAAGACGAGGCAAACGTGTGATCCAGGCGCAGCGCTCACTTCTTGGACCGTCCAATCTTCTTGCCTTCAAAGCCAGGGCGCGCCTTGCCAAACGACGGCTTCTTGCCCGCGGGCGTCTTGGACTTGGACAGCGTGGACGACGAGCCCTTCTTGTTGCCGTGCTTGCCGCCCTTGGCCGCCTTCCTCGCGGCGATATTGTCCTGGCGCTTCTTCTGGCGATCCGCCTGCTTCTGCGTCTCGGCCTGCTGACGCTCGTTCCACGCCTTGCTCGACTTTTCCTTTTGCTTGTCCTTGCGCTTGGCCGCCTTCTTGAGCAGCTTTTCGTCGTCGCGGATCTTGACACCCGTCGCCGAGGCCAGCACCTTGTCCCACTGCTTTTGCTCCTCCAGCTCCGACACTTTGGCCGAGAGCGCCTCGGGTGCGTCGGCCAGCTTGTCGGCCAGCTTGGCTCGACGTGCCTCTTCCTGCTTCTTGCGGCTCTCGAGCACCTGCAGCGCCGCCTTGGGATCCGAGGGCAGCGCCAGCCTGTTCTTTTTGCCACCAGCTGACGCTTCGGGCAGCGAAGCACCGGCAGCACCCACGGGCTGGAAGTTGAGCGAAGAAAAGCTGAGCGAGTTGCCGTTGACATCGATGTTGGAAGCACCCGAAGAGCCCGAAGCACCGTTGCGCTTGTCGCCGTAGCCAGGTTCAGCGACCAGCAGCGCCGGCGCCTTGGTGCCCACGTTGAAGCTGTTGCTCGACTTGGCACCGTTGGCGGCGTTGTCGACACCGGCGCGCTTGGCCTTGATCGCTGCTTTCGCCGTGGCTCTTGCGTCCTTCTTCTGCTGCTTCTTGCGCTCGCGTGCGTCGAATCGCTGCTTGCGACGCTCCTCGAGCAGCTCGTCCTTGGAGCTGATGACGCTGCTGCCGTCTTCCGAAGCGTCGTCGTTGATGTCGGTGGGGAGTCCTCGTTTGCGCTGGAGACCGGCGATCTTGGCGTGCAGCTTGGCGCGCAGTGCGTCGATGGATGCCTTGCGCTCGCCTTCGGTCTGGATGGGCTTGTTGACGCCGTTGGCAGTGGCAGCGGCAGCAGCGGCTGCGGCTACAGGCTTGGAGGGGAGATCCTCGACGTCGGAATCTTGCATGTCATCGTCCGTGTCACCAGCGGCACCATTGATCGCTGCATCGTCGTCGTCTGCAGACACCATGCCCTCGACGTCCATGTCGATATCCGAGTCGGCCTCGGCTGCCTCGGCTGCCTCTCGCGCCGCTTTGGCAGCAGCGCGTTCGGCTTGAATGTCGGTGACGGTGGCAAAGTTGTCCGGGTCGAGTCTCTGCTTCTTGGCCTCTCGCAGCTTGTCCTTGCGCTCCTTGGCCTCGATCTCGGACTTGGCCTTCTTGCGCTTGTTCTTCATGTATTTGGACGAGGCGGCGTCTTCTGCGAGATCGTCGGCGTCGTCGCGCGTCAGGTAGAACTGCGGTGGGATGAGGTGGAGCAGAGCGGTGAAGGCATCGTTGTGCTTTGTCAACGAGTCGATGTATTTGCCCACGAGTTTTGAGGAGGATGCGGAGGCCGAGGTAGACGCTGACGGTGGAGCCATCGAGTCGATGCCATTTGCAGCTGGTTGCGACTTGGCCACCTTTGTGGGCGACGCCTTTTTGGAGGATGGGCTCGTGCCGTTGGGCAAGGATGATGTGGATGCCTTGGCCGAGGCCACTTTTGCTGCTGCCATCTTGTCGAACGAAGCCAAGGTGGCGGAGATAACGATAGGTTCCGCCTTGAAGGATGATCGTCCGCCGTGTCCTTCCTCGCGATGCTCTGTGAGTGACGTTTGAGGCTGAGTCGATGGTGCGTAAGATCGAGATGGCGACCGAGCTGGCTGTGGTTGAGGAGGATGATGGAGTACGAGTGCGAATGCGAATGCGAATGGCGGCGAACTTGCTCTCGAATTTCTGCTTCGATTCTGCCGTTCAAGATTTTCTCAAAATTTCATGTTTTCACTTTGCGAGAGGAGAGGGAGAAAAAAAAAAGAGAAAAAAAAAAGAAAAGAAAAAAAGTTGCAGCAGCAGTTGAAGGAGGATCCGTCTCTTTTGGACGGATTTCTGGTGCAGTGGGGCTTGCCTCTATAATAATTTGCAGGGAAATTGGATTCTAGAGGCAAGCCCCACCTGAAAGATTCCTGCCTGTATCTAGTTGCACGTCCATCATCAATCCGAAACCCTTCAACTGCAGCTGCAGCCGAAGAAAAAAATCCAAGATCGGCCCGATTTCAAAGCACTTTGGACCCTTTTTTCCCAATTTTCTTCCTGTTCTGTTCTTCTCGAGCTGAAATTTTTGAGAAAATGTTGCTTTTTTCTCCACGCGAGTCTGACTTTTGGCAGAGCAGCTGAGCCTGCAAAGACCTCTCTCGACCGGCGCGCTCTCTCTCTCTCTCCGTCTTGCTGTCATCCACCTCATCACACTCATCCCAACATGGCCACGCAAATACCCCAACGATCGGCCAAGAGGCAACGGCTCGCAGACGAAAAGGCCGCTCGCGAGGCCGCTCTGCTTCAGGCGCAAGGCCAGCTCGGCCCTTCCACAGAGACGCTCGTCATCCAGTTCCAATCGGGTCAGGACGGCTCTTTGCTCGGGCCCACCATCAATCTGCCAGCATCTACCGGCCAGAAGGAGCTCCAGGCCATCATCAACCAGCTCCGACGACAGCTCAGGCAAGCACAGGGTCCCAAGAAGCGCTCAATAGACGATCCGGACGCCAGCTCCGATGACGATGACGACGACGAGGACCTGCCCTACGCCTTCCACGTCGACTTGCAGCAGCTTACCGCAAGTGCCGGTGTCGAGCTCGAGCAAAAGGAGGAGCTGGTCAAGAGCAACGCACGCCTACCCATCAACGACTCGCTCACCCAAGATGTGCTCAACGCACAGGCGGCAAAGAAGCTCGGTCTCAGCCAGGAAGATACGCTCACCGTCGTGTTCGAGCCCCAGGCCGTATTCAAAGTACGGCCCGTCAGCCGATGCTCCAGCACCATGAGCGGTCACGCCTCGCCCATCCTCTGCAGCACCTTTTCGCCCACCGGTTCGCTGCTCGCGACGGGCGCCGGCGACAAGACGGCACGTCTGTGGGATCTCGACACCGAAACGCCCATGCACACGCTCGTCGGCCACTCCAACTGGGTGCTCTGCGCCGAGTGGGAAGGGCGCGAGCGCAAGCTGGCTACAGGCGGAATGGATGGAGAGGTGTGGATCTGGGAAGCGCTCGACGCCGCCTACACCGGTCGCAAGGGCTGGCTCTCGCGAACGGGCAAGCAGGTGGATGACGAGTGGCAGGCGGAGCAGGACCAGCAGGACAACGGCGAGGCCAGCGAAGCAGACGGCAAGCCGGCAAAGATGGGCGTCAAGCAGCGCAGGGCAGCACGCAACGCAGCACCGCAGGGCAAGCCACTGCGCGGACACACCAAGTGGATCACCTCGCTCTCGTGGGAACCCATCCATGCCAACCCGACCAACCCGCGGCTCGCCTCTTCGTCCAAGGACGGCACGGTGCGCGTGTGGAACCCCACACTGCACAGGTGCGAGTATGTGCTCGGTGGCCACACGGCCTCGGTCAACTGCGTGCGTTGGGGTGGCGAGGGTGCCATCTACACGGCTTCGTCCGATCGCACCGTCAAAGTGTGGTCGGCCGACGGTGGCAAGCTGATCCGCACCCTCAACGAGCACGCGCACTGGGTCAACACCATCGCGCTCTCGACCGACTTTATCCTTCGCACCGGTCCGTTTGATCACACGGGTCGCGCCTCTTCGTCGTCTGCAACGCCTTCGTACGTGCAGCCCACGGACGAAGACGCGCAGTCCTCGGCGCTGAAGCGACACAAGGAAGCCACGGCCAACGGCGCCACCCCGGAAACCATCATCACGGGCTCGGACGACCACACGCTCTTCCTGTGGCCGCCGCAGATCCACGGCTCCGCATCCACGCCCAAGAAGCCCATCGCGCGCCTGACCGGCCACCAGAAGACGGTCAACCACGTCGCCTTCTCGCCCGACGGCAACAAGATCGCCTCGGCGTCGTTCGACAACAGCGTCAAGCTGTGGGACGCGCAGACGGGCCGGTTCATCGCCACGCTGCGCGGGCACGTCGCCGCCGTGTACCGGCTCGCGTGGTCGAGCGACTCGCGCCTGCTCGTCTCGGCGAGCAAGGACTCGACGCTCAAGCTGTGGGACCCCGTCAAGACGTTCAAGATCCGCAAGGACCTGCCGGGGCACACGGACGAGGTGTACTGCGTCGACTTTGTCGCCGACAAGGTGGCGAGTGGCGGGCGCGATAGGAACGTCAAGATCTGGCGCCATTGAGGCGCGGCACGTTGCAATGCATGCGTTTGGGTCGACTCTGCTGTTGTGAGGCGATTGTCGAGTGTGGATTCCGTGATAGGGATACATTGCGTCGGATGGGGCGTCAACAGAGACCGAGATGCTGGAAGAGCGCCGGGATGAGTCCGGCGGAGAACAGTCCGATGTTGGTATACACGATCACTTTCGTCAGCACTACCAACGCCGTAGAGAAATGCGTCAGTACACACGTTCCGCTCACACTCGGTCGAATGTGGACTTACCATCGGCATCGTAGTGCTTGACCTGCTTCTCGATCTCTTTGGGCGTCGAGCCTTTGATGTCGGCCGCTAAATTGCGCGCGAGCTCCTCGTCGGGCGCGACAAAGTGCGGATGGGCCTTGGACTGTGTTAGTGGAATGGGCAGGTCGTCGGCGTCCTCATCGCCTGCGCCGCCCGCACCGCCGATGGTGAACTGGATCTTGCGCTTGGGCGCCCCCGCCACACCGCGCCGCATGTCCACGGGATTCGGACTGGGCG
>LT795062.1:526373-536759 GCA_900162835.1 Sporisorium reilianum f. sp. reilianum | reverse complement strand
GCGCTTTTCCGCCCACACATTGGTCGATTATCGAGCGAGCGAAATCGGGAAGGAAGACTATCGAGATGGGGGGGCAGCCAAGGCGAAACGCGTCGATTGTTGGGTGGTTGGGTGGAAACCATTTTCATTCTTTCTCAACCCTTGCAGCGGCAGCAGCAGCGGCAGCCGTTGATGCGGTCTGCGAGAGAGCGGTCTGTGCTTTTTCTTTCGCCTCTCTGCCTCTCTGCATGCACGCTCGGGCGGCAGCAGATGCTCCAACAGCGTTTGCATGATTTTGGCTGTCTGTCGACCCTTTTGCACTTCGTCTTTTGCTCTCTGCGTCAAGCATGGTAGAGCGCTCCCACCAGCCTCGTCGCAAGCTGATGACGGCCTTGACGGTCCTGTCATGTCAAGGCTGCTTCTGCCGCATTGCAGAAGCAGAGTGTGATTTGGGAGTGGAAACTTTTTTCTTCTGGACGGGACCTCGCTTGCAGCTTTCTTTTTTTGGTTTCGAATTGCGAGTTTTTCTGGCTGTCTGGACGTGTCTGCCTGCCACTTTCTTTGCGAAGAACAGATTCGTCAAGTAGTTAGGGCGAGAGGCAAAGAGAGAAAGAGAGAGAGCGGTGGTCGCTGCGTGTGTTGGTCTGTCCGCTCGTCGAATTAGAGTTGGGCGGTGCGGTGCTGCTTCGAAAGGCGCTTCTTTTTCTCTCTCTCTGTCGCCTTGGAATGCCACGTTCCATCACGGCTCGTAAGCTCAACAGCTTGCAGCTTCCCCTCGTCAACCTGGTCATCAGCTTGCTTCGATTCTTCTTCTCTGCCTGCCATCCTCTGTACTGTATCATATATACATCCATCATCGCATCACCCGAGGATCCATATCGCCTCCGCCAGGCTCGCGCTCATCGCATTCTTCCAAGATCGATTCGGTCCACACTCGCCACACTCTACAAGGAGCACCTTCTATCTCCACGCTCTTCCTTCTCTCTCTGACTCGTCTCTCGTCCGGATCCTGTATAGCATCCATCTCGCTTACGCCCACCGATTTGCGTCACTGTCTTGATCCGACTTCATCTCGACGCATACCTCCCAACACGGCACCGCGCCCCCTTCTTCTGCACGTTGATCAAACCAACATTTTCGAATTCAAAGCATTGCTCGCTCCACCACCACCATCTCGCTCCACCAACTCTCTCTCTCTCTCTCTCACACACACACACCATGGCGCCCAAATCCGCTTCACGCTCGCGCCCATCAGCGGTATCCGCGCACAAGCCCGCCAAGCCCTTCACAAAAGCTCCCTCGCGGTCCAGAGAATGGTCCGCCACACGCAGGGCGGCCGAACAGTCGCTGTCCATACAGATCCAATACACGCTCAACGGCCTCGTCGCACTCCTCGTCATGCACACCCTCTCCTCGCCCTCGTCCCTCTCCCTCGCCCACCTCTCTTCACACTTGCATCTGCCCCACTCGCTCCACTCCATCATCCCATCCTGGCTCCGGCTGCCCTCGCTAGCCCCCTTCGCCTCCGACCTCCCCAACGCCTCCGAAAAGGGTCAGGTGTGGTCCGACCTCGCCTCCAACCTGGTCGGCGAAGCTAGTCTCGGTCCCTTCCGCAGCGACGCGCGTGGCTTCGGCCATCCACTCACCGCGCTTCACAACTTTACACGCGCCTGCCTTGGCCTCTCGTATGCCGTGCCCGACCCTGCTGTCTCGCCCATCGCCGCTCTCAAGCACCAGGCTCACCGTCTGGCTGGCGACCACTCGGTCCTCGCCGCCGCTCCATGGACGCTTCTCGCCGGTGTTCCCGGCTACCTCTACGAGCGAGGCCGCAACGATGCACTCTTTGTCGCCACGCTCGTGCTCCTCTTTACGCTGGCTCGTGCGCTTCTCATGAAGTTTGTCCTCCTGCCTCTCGGCCAAGCTGCCGTGCCCCACCCCAAGAAGCCACGCAAGTCGGAGCGCCACACGCCCGAAGCACTCAACGAGCGTGCCAAAGCGCTTCGCACCCGCGAGAAGGAGGTGCTCCGATTCGCAGAGCAAGGCTTCAGCCTCATCTACTACTCCTGCTCCTGGAGCCTCGGCCTGTACATCGCCTCGCGCGAATCCTACTGGCCGCTCAACACGGTCGAGTACTGGACACACTATCCGCAGTTCCGACTCGAGCCGCTGTTCAAGTTCTACTATCTCGCCTCGTGCGCCTTCTACATCCAGCAGCTCTTTGTGCTCCACGTCGAGGCGCGCCGCTCGGACCACTGGCAGATGTTCTCGCACCACGTCATCACCATCGCGCTCATCGCCGGCTCGTACGTGTGCAGCTACCACCACGTCGGCAACGCCATCCTCTGCCTCATGGACCCGAGCGACATTGCGCTCAACATTGCCAAGATGCTCAAGTACGCCGGCTGGCAGACCACGTGCGATATCGCCTTTGGCCTGTTTATGCTCTCGTGGTTCGTCACGCGCCACATGCTCTACATGCGCGTCGTGTGGAGCTGCGCCTACGACACGCTCAACGTCATGTCCTTCCGGCCGACCAACCGCCTGACGGGCGACTACTTTACGCGCTTCTCGTACCTCACGCTCATCGGGCTGCTGTGTGCGCTCCAGGTGATCCTGCTCATGTGGTTCTACATGATCTGCAGGGTCGCCTATCGCGTGGTCACCAAGGCCGGCGCGGTCGACTCGAGAAGCGACGCAGAGAGCAGCTACGAGGACGACGATCTGCAGAGCATCGAGGCTGCCCAGCAGGCTGCCAACGACAAGACGCGCTCGTCGGCGATACAGCCGGCCAATGGCTCGGCCAAGAGCAGGTGCAGGCGCAAGTAGCTGGACGTCACCCGTATAGATTCTTTTCTCGTTTCGGTCAATGTATACCTTTGGTGCATTGCAGAGTGGTGCGTGGTTGCGACTTGCTGAGTTGCGTGTCCGTTGGCAGTTGCGGAGCAGATCGATTCTGAGCGGCTTGTGCAGGAGGACCCTTGGCGCGAATAGCTGCAGGCGCATCGTTACCGGTGACACGCAGCGGCGACCAAAATTGGATTTATCTCTTTCGCTCTTTCGCTCTGCGATTCGATGCGGTCCGAATTTCCAACAGAGGTGCGTGCATTATCAACGACCATCACCGCTGCCTCGCCGTCTGTTCTGTCACACCACCAGCATTCATCTCTCGCACCATGCAACGGTAACGAATCCATCAAGGTCCATCGCAACAACCCCACCGCTGCAGCCGCAATGCCGTCCTCACCGCATCCGCATCGCGCACCGGCGCACCAGCTCCAGCATCCAGAGCATGCCTCGTACTCTCCCTCGCCTCGATCCACTCCGCTCTACTCGTCCACCGCACGCTCTTCGCAGCTCTATCGCAGCACATCCAACGCTTCCAGCCCAGAGGCGTTCAGCGAGCTCGACCCCACCAAGAAAGGCGTCGCCACTGCATCCTCCTCCCGCGCACCATCCACCTCGCGCATATCGTCAACCGCCTACGACGCAGCCCATCCCACCGGCGCATCGCCATCCAAGCGTCGCAAGGCGTCTTACGACTCTGCGGCCGCCGTTGCCTCTCCATCGCAGTCGCCTGCAAGGGCCGCAAAGACGCCAGCTCTCGAGGTGGATGCCAATGCAGCCGACTCCAAGGCGTCCACGCGCGTAGCGAAAGCGTGCCAGCCGTGCAGCACCAAGAAGCGCAGGTGCGACGGCCGGCAGCCAGAGTGCTCGGTGTGCCAGGTGCTCGGAACGCCCTGCACCTACAACCACACCGGTCTCAAGCGCGGTCCGCCCAAAGGCTTTCGTTCCGGCCCCAAAGCGTCGGCGCGCGCCAAGCTGGTGCGCACGCTCGAGACCACCATCCGCGATCTGGTCAACCATCTGGGCAAAGACGACGCCGGTGCCGAGATCGTCCGTGTGGCCGCCGAGCGCGAGCTGCAGGTCGCTGAGGCGCAATCTAGTGCAAGTGGCGGTCAGCGCGGTGGCGCCGATGCTCGTAAATGTGCGGATCGGAATGCGAGCTCGAGGATCAAGATCGAGCATCTCACTTCCAACGACCCGTCGAGTCGCTTCAACACGCCGCACGACTCGGATGGCGAAGCGGATGACCCCGCTGCCGAGGCCGAGGAGGATGTCATCGGTGAAACGCGTCAAGGCGAGCTGGTCTACCGCGGCTCCAGCTCTGGTATCGGTATCTTGCAGCGTCAGCATCGCGCCGACTCGCCTGCGCCGGGCGTGGGTGCAGCAGCGAGTCGTTCGGTGGCATCCAGCTCCTCGGCGCCCTTTGCTGCACGGTCCCGCGAGACCCGGGGTACGGGCGATGCTGCGGTGCATTCCAAAGCACCCGTGTTTCTGCCCATTTCGTCGCCTCGACCGATCGGCGACAACGAGACGGTCAGCTCGCACGACCGCTCTCCTCGGTTGAACAAGAACACCACGAGGAGGGAGGCACACCGGCTGTACCCCGGCTCGAGCGCAAGCCATGCGTCGAGCGACGATCCGATCGTGTCGGATGAGGAGAACGACCGCCTGTTTCGATACTACTGGCAGGGGTTCCATCCGTTCTACCCGATCCTGTACAAGCCGTGGTTCGCCGGGTTCTCGCGCAAGGAGCTGCGCAGCAGTCTGGAGCCCAGCCTGCTCTTCGCCATCTACGCCATCGGCGCGTGCGTCGTGCCCGGCAACGCGTCGCAGGCCACGGCAGCGCAGCCCGAGATGTCGAAGCACCGACACAACCTCGAGCGCGCGCAGCTCTTCTGCCAGGCCGCCGAGAGCTACGTGTTGGCCAAGGGCCTGCGCCCGGACATTGCGTCGATCCAGACGTGCTGGCTGCTCAGCCTGTACTCGCACGGCACGGGCGACCTGTCGCGCGCGTGGAACCTGCAGAACCTCGCGAGCTCCATGGCGGTCGACATGGGGCTGCACCGGTGGCCCATCTACCGCGCGGAGATCGTGCAGGACCGCGTGCAGCGCGAGACGCGCATCCGCATCATCTGGCACTGCTACATCATCGACAAGCTGCTGTGTGCCGAGATGGGGCGGCCGGTGGGGTTGCGCGCGAAAGACATTGATGTGCCGCTGCTGTCCGAGACCGAGGACGACGAGTTCGAGCTGTGGTCCGACCAGACCGAGATGCAGTCGGTCGAGCCGGCTGGGGCTAGGCCGAGGTCAGCGCAGCCGCGCCGTCTGCATGCGCCGTCGTGTCTCAACTGGGGCGTGCATCTGTTCAAGATCGTCGAGCGTATTCTGGATGAGGTGCACTCGCTGCGGCGCAAAGCGCTGCTCCGCCGCCAGGGCAAGGAGCAGGTGCTTGCCGACCTAGATCGACAGCTGACCGACTGGAAGCACAGGCTGCCGCCGCACCTGCACCTCGACGACAGCGCCACCAACGACGGGCCGTTCCCGAGCTTCTTTGCGCTCAATTTGTGGTACTATACCGCGCGGCTTCTGCTGCACCGCCCGTTCATCCCGCAGGACGAGGGGCTGGCGCTGTCCAAGGTGCTCGAAAACGACAGCCACCGCCAGAGCACGCTGGCGGCCAACACGATCTGCGACCTGCTCGAGGCGTCGTCGCGCGACATTGTCGACCGGCTCTCGACCGATCTGGGGTATTGCCTGTTTACGGCCGCGGTGATGTTTGTGTTCAATGCGCGCCTGCCGGATTCCAAGATCTCGGGGGATGCGCGGCGGCGGTATGGGCTGTGCATGCAGTGGCTCAAGAAGCTGGCGGAGACGTGGCCTGCTGCGTCGGCGCACCGGCTGCTGTTGGAAGGGTTTGCGGTGGTCGGCGAGGATGCGTCCAAGCAGGGGCCCGAGGGGCAGAGGCGGCGCGCGAGCATCGCGGCGCTGCAGGCGGCATCGGGCGCCGGGATGGGCGCATCGTCCAAGGTGTCGAGCTGGATCGCCGAGACCGAGGGCGCGCTGCAGGGCACCGCTGCGCCCGGGGTGATCGCTCAGCAGCCAGCGTCTGTGCCAGTGTCGGCCCAAACGCACGCGGGCACAACCAACCGCACCGATGGCGTCCAGCCGATGTCGAGCACCTGGAACAAGGGCGATGCGCTCAGCGGCGACGCGCTCATGCGCAGCGTCATGCCCAACCCGATGGACTATGCGCCGGGCATCTTTGACGTCGAGTCGTTCTTCTGGAACGAAAACGCGGGCGCGCCGGCGTTCATGGCGCTGCCGCCGCTCACCGGCGTGCAGCCGGCAGTGCAGCCGCCCGGGTATGCGAGCCAGCCGATGCCGTACGCCCCGTTCAACGGTGTTTTCGGGATGCAGAGCGCTCCCGCTTCCGCTCCCACAGCAGCAGCGGTGCCGATGGGGTATCCTGGCTTCGGTGGGCATGAGCGGAGCGCGTCAGGCATGGAGACGTCGCAGGGCCAGATGCAGCCGGCTGAGGTGGGCATGCAGCCGGAGGGGTCGGCTGGTGCAGCGGCGGCCATGGCCCCGTTCAACACGTCGCCGTTTGCATTCAACGCGAGCAACCAGAGCATCGGCGAGTTCTGGAGCATGCTCGAGCTCCCGCCTGCGTTTTTGCAGCAGTAGCGACGGCGCACTCGAATCGTCGCAATCGCGCACTGGATAGGGGTTGGAGTCTGAGTTACGCTCGGCTGACGATGCTCAGAGATGGAGCTGCAACGTCCACACGGTTGACACGCAAACGCAAAAGCATGCGTTGTTCGGCGTTGTTGCGAAACGAGTTCGTCGAAACAGGCAAGGTCAACCGTCAACCTTGTTCTCTCTTAGCCTCACTCGCCTGAAAGCAGGACCCTCATCATCGTTACATCACCGCATCGCACTTGAACGCAGCATGAACCGCTCGGTCTCTTTTCTGAGGCGCTTGGGTGCGTGGCATGAAAGAGAGACGAAAAACACACGCGCCTCTTCTTTTTTTCCTGAGCCTCAGTTTGACAGCTCATCAAAAAAAAAAAAAAAAAAAAAACAAAGCCACACGACGGCGCGCGCTCGGCGGTTGGAATGTTTTTTCTTTCTTCTTCTTCTTCTTCTGGTGCAACTCGGCTCGGCTGTGCGATAGTTATGCATGACCAAAACCGCTCGGGCGTTTCTCGGTTACGCCACTGTGCACTGTGCGCGCTGTCGACCGCATGGCCGAGCTGAACCAACCGCAAGGTCGCTTTTTGCATTCAACACCGGCTGTCTTTTCTCTTCTCTTTTCTCCAGTGGAGTGCGTGTGTGGCGGTATGAAGCGGCGGTACGAAGCAATCGTCAGTGGGTGGGATGGCAGATGAAGCGCGGGAAGCAGTGTGCGACTTGGCTGCCAAGCTTTCGAGGTGCAGGTTTGCGTTCCGTGGCAGCCTTGTTTTTCTTTTTTGGCCTCGGCTGTTTGAGACTCCGCACGCTTCGGACGATCAAAACTGTCAATCATCGCCGTGCGCGTGAGGCTTGGGCTTGGCAGCGCTGCATCGGTGTCGACGGCGCCTTTTGCTAGGGCCGATTCCGCCGAGTGTCGTTTAAGGGAACGTCGGTTGGCGAAGGTCGGTAGGGCTGGTGCTGATGCTCGGTGCTCAGTCTAGTCTTCCGCACCACCATCGGCGAGGAGCGCAAAGTATACAAACATCCTCAGGCGTATCTATCCCTCCTCACGTCCACCACATCTCCTCGACAATGCGAGCATCAGCACCGCTCCTCGTAGCGCTCACCACGCTGCTCGCGACGCTCTCCACGCTCGTTGCGGCGACACACGTGCCGTTCGGCCACGCACTCGCGCACCGCGATGCATCCACGCTCACCGCCAAGCAGCAGGGCACCAAGCTCGGGTACCAGGAGCACACCCCCCCGAAAATCCCCTCGGGCGCGCGCCTGACCTCGATCCGCGTCGGCACGTCCTCCCACCGCCTGGCGGTCTACTGGACACGCCGTCCGGCCAACGCCAAGGCGAGGCAGGCGTTCGTCATGATCCACGGGCGCAACCGCAACGGCGGCGACTACTGGCAGACGATGAACAGCGTGCTGCAGTCTGCCGTAAAAAGCGGGTATGCGGCGGCGGATGCGGATGCGGTGGTTGTCGCGCCGCAGTTCTACTCTGCCAAGCTCAACTCGGGCCAGTACAAGAAACACGAGTTGGCGTGGGACGACATTAATGCGTGGCAGGCGGGCGAGGCAGCGATCCACCCCGCCGGCGCAAAGGAGTCGAGCTTCGACGCGCTCGACGCATTCTTCGACGAGTTCTCCAACTCGACCAAGTACCCTGCCCTGCAGGAACTCGTCTTTGTCGGCCACGGAGGCGGCGGCCAGCTCATCAACCGCTACGGCATTGTCGCCAAGCACACATCCACGCCCAAACTCAGCGTGCGCTTTATCGCGGGCGATCCGTCCTCATCCGCATACTTCACCGACGACCGCCCGACCACGAACCCCGCCATCGCCTCCAAAGCCACCTGTCCGCTGTACAACACGTGGCGCTACGGCTTTGTCAACTTCACCGGCACGCTCGACGGCCTCAAAACCCCACGCGAGTACTTTGCGCAGAACGTGCTCCGCGACGTGCGCTACATTGTCGGCTACAACGACACAGACGTCAGCGGTGACCAGTACTGCATGGCGGTGCTGCAGGGCGGCGTGGCGCGCAGGGACCGCAACCTCGCGTGGTGGAAGTACATCAACATGCTCGCGCGCACCAGCGAGGACGTGAGCGGCCTCCCGGGCAACCTGACCCGCGACGCGCTGCCCGACTGGAGCGACTTGAGCGGGGGGAAGCTCGCGCATACGCTGACGGTTATTGAAGGTGCGACGCACAGTGCCGACCAGGTGTTTGGCAGTGCGCAGGGCAGGACGGTGCTGTTCGAGAAGACGCAGGCCAAGGTCGAGAGGGGGTGGCGGCCCAGGGGGTACAACGCGGCTGGCATTGCGACCGCGACGAGTGGGGCGACGCAGAAGCAGTCGAATTCGTCGGCTTCGGGTGCGAGCAGTCGTGTCGAGGTTAGATCGACGGCTGCGGTCATGGCGCTGGTCGTCGGTGTCGCGGCTGTTGTCGTTGCGTAGGCGCGTGAGGTGCGGTCAAAATGCACAATCGGCGGTACAGGCTGGCCTTGTAGTGCTTTATCTTTTCCTCGTATTCAGTGCATTCCACACACGAAGAGCTCCTCCCGACGAGCAAGCATGAGGCGCACACTCTCTGAAGCGAGAAGGTTGAAGCGAAGCATTACAGGCTCGCCCCAAAGCAGAGCCAAGGTGAATGGAGAGTACAAAAGGATCCCCTGAGAGGTGACGACGGCCCGGCGACGCACTTCTCATGAGAAGGATGTGGGGGAGAAGTCGAATCGAGTACACAGGACGGTCTTGGCTAAGCGCAAAACGAAAAAGAGGTATCGAGGGGGAAAAGAAAAGGGTATCACTACGAGCTCTCGTCCTCATCATCGTCACACTCCTCGTCGTCCACCTCGTCGTCCTCCTCATCGCCCTCGTAATCACACTCGTCCACCACCTCGAACGGACACGACTTGATCAGCTCCGCCGCGACCTCGGCCACCGCATACGTCGCCGACATCAAGTGGCTCGACAGCGAGATCGGGATCACGCTCGCATCGACCACCCGCACATTCGTCGTGCCATACACGCGCAGCTCACTATCCACCACGCCGCCGTCGTCCTCATCAAGCATGCTGCACGTCGAGCTCGGGTGGTACTCGGTCCCCGCGCTCGACGCGACGAACGTGTCGATGTCGGCGTCGCTGGTGACGCCGGCGCCGGGGGTGGACTCGGCAGCGACGACCGAGGCGAGCGGGGCGGTGGTGCCGATCTTGCGCGCGAGCTGCACGCCCGAGCGCATGAGCTCGACGTCGCTCTGGTGCTGCAGGTAGTTCGGGTTGATGATGGGCTTGTCGAACGGGTTGTTGGACGCGATCTCGACCCAGCCGCGCGAGAAGGGTGCTTGGAGCGCGGTTTCGACCTGCACCGTCGCGCCGTTGCTGATGCCCAGCAGCATCTCCATCGCGCCCTTGGCGCTTCCGGTAAACCCGTGCGTGCTGTTGGGCACCAGCAGATCCTCGAGCAGAAACTTGTACTGCTTGGCCCACCCGCGGCGCACTGCCTTGGGCACATTCGTCGCCGACTTGATGTAGTCCGCCGAGAACTGCTTGGCGCGCTTGACGAAGCTGGCCGTCTCGTTGGCGCCGTACATGGTCTCGAGCGTCACGTACGCGACGGACGAGTCGACAAACGACGCCTGCTTGGTGTTGTTGCTCGCCGCGGGCAGCACGAGCCCTGTGGCCGGCGTGTAGGTCACCGAGGTCGAGAGGTGGTCCTGCAGGTTCTGGCCGACGCCGGGGAGCTCCTTGACGAGCGTGACGTTGTTCTTGGCGAGCAGCTGCTTGCATCCGAAGCCCGAGAGCTGCAGGATCTGCGGCGAGCCGATGGCGCCGGCGCTGAGGATCACTTCGCGGCGCGCCGTGACGTGCACGCGCG
>LT795062.1:513937-526366 GCA_900162835.1 Sporisorium reilianum f. sp. reilianum | reverse complement strand
GCGGTTGGCGGCGAACTCGACACCGAGCGCGCGGCGCCTGCCGTCGTCGTCGACGTCGTGGTCCCAGATGATGCGCGTCACGGTCTGGTTGGGCAGCACGACGAGGTTGTTGCGCTTGGTGGCGATGGGGTCGACGTAGGCATTGCGCGAAAACGAGCGGTGCCACGTCCTGGCGTCGATGGTCGAGGTCGCAATGAACGCGCCGTGGTTGTCGCCGTCGTACGGAGCGTCGGCGTGCGCGATGCCGAGCGCGGCGAGCGTCGGCACCCAGTCCGCCACGGGCTGGTAGCTCACGCCCGGGTACGTGAGCGCCACGGGCCCGTCGTCGCCCACAAAGCGCGTCTGGTTGCGGATGCTCGCATCGAGCTGCGCGATCGTGTTGGGCGCAAAGCGCGTCGACCTCTTCATGGCGTCGCGCAGGTTGTGCCAGCCCCACGTGGCCGGGTCGCGCGACAGCCGGCCCCACACCTGGTGCTCGCGCTTGCTCGCCGCAACGTAGTACATGCCGTTGATCGCCGACGAGCCGCCGAGCACTTTACCGCGCGGCCAGCTCGCGGTGCGTGCGTTGCCCGCGGCATCGTGCAGCTTGAATTGGAGGGCAGTGGTGTACTGCCAGTCGAGCTCCGATCCGACTGAGGTTTTGAAGTACGCGTTCGAGGGCACGAGCAGCGCCTCGTCGTCGCCGTAGCCCGAGTGGCCCGCCTCGATGACGGCGACGGTCACGTACGGGTCTTCGGACAGCCGACCAGCGAGCGCGAGCCCCGCCGTGCCACCGCCGGCAATGACGTAGTCGAACACCTGGTCGGCGACCTTGCTGTACGACTTGGCGATGGCCGCACCGGCGTCGGAGCGGGGCTGCAGCCGCACGCGGTCGCTGAAGAGGTCGCGCGCGTCGAGCGAGGCGTCGTGGTGCAGATTCCTCGTGCGGCGGTGGTGACGTTGACCGCGCACGGAAGGTTCGAGGGATGCAGTGGAGAAGAGGGGCAGCGAGACCAGGAGGAGCGAGAGGAGCGTGGTCTTCATTGTGGTTGGATAAAAGCCTGATGGGGGGTGTAGAGGAGTGAGCGTGTCGAAGGGTCAAAAGAAGGGCTACCCCAGAGGCTTCGAAAGAGCGTCGAGACGGGCGCGGAGAAGGGTTATGGAGATATGGTGCAAGCAGAGACCACACTGTCTGTACCAGTCAGATGGAGGCCCTTGTTGACAAGTGGGAGGTGGAACGAGACGGATGCGGGTGGAGAGAGGGAGAGAGTGGAGTGAAGGGAAGGGATGATCGCGACGGGCGGTGAGAGGAGAGTGGATGGTGGTGCAAAGAGTGTAAGACCGGTCACGACGAGCAAGCAGATGGCTGATCGCTAGAGGAGGGGACGGATTCGATCCAGGTCGGGGGTTGAAAAGGGGGAGAGCGGCCGGGCTTGGCAGGAGGGGGACATGGTCTCGTGTCATGTAGCGAAACCACCTGGACGGCGCCGCCTTTGATGGATTCTCATTTGCTAGACTTGTGCGCGCCACTCGAGCGCATACAGTAGCAGCATTCCATTGCAGCTGCCAAGCTCGACAAGTCGGTTGAAATGTCTGCGCAGACGAACGTTGAACAGCGCAGCGCCAAAGTCAAGCATCCGACTGGGAACGACAGCCGAGACAGGAATGTATGGCACCCACTCTCTCTCTCTTTGCTCAAGCTCAAGCCCAAGCTCAATCTTGGTCGTTCGACCCACTCGCAAGCTGCTCATCCAGCCAGTTTGCGCATCGGCACACTCGGCCAGAGGGCGACTTGAAAGGGCATTGTCCCGCCGAGCTGGGACTATTCGTGCGGAGTTGCAAAATCCTTTCGAGTGAAAAAGTGGGCTCTGGTCTAGTGCCTCAATCTGGAGCTGTCATTTTTTTGGCAGCTGCTGCGCTTCTCGTGCATGTTTCACTGCTCCACGGCGCGTCTTTTCTCGCGTCTGCCAAGAACAACGATCTCGTTGATTGGCACGCTGGCAACTCCCGAGCGACCCGACCTTTTTAGCGCGACGTGTCGCTGCCTCGCTCCGAGGGTCCAATCCGCCTCCTCTGCGTCACAAGACTGTCACACGGGCTAGTCGAGTGGCAGCCTTTCCGCCTTCTGAGCGAGATGGCAGACTGGCGGATATGCAGCTGCTCCCACTAGCCTGACTGACCCGAGAACAGCAAAGAAAGACTCTGCCGAGCACTCGGTGCGAAGACCCCCAACCGATGCCGCCGCAGCTGTGCAGCTTTGCGGCCGTGCAGCCGTTGGTTCCTGGCCAATCTCGCTTCGCACTGCAGCCCTTGATTGGAGTGTCATACGGCACACACGGCATGCATCGTGTACCACTGCGCGCAGCGATCGCTTCTTCGGCTTTTCTCCAAGGCGCAAGCGTCTCGCTGCGAACAACGATGCAACGACCGCATGGCCAAGCATTTGAGCACTCGCGTATGCGACGAAGATCATTCCTGCTTGCCCTCAACCGAGCTGCGCGATCCCATCCTCTTCCATATGGTCTTGGCTTTCTGCAGTGTGCTCAACGCAAAGATCCTCGTTCTGCATGCAGCAAGTTTGGAAGCAGGATCTCGGACAGCGGGCAAGCAGGTCAGCTTGGGCGTCTGCAGCATTCCTTGTTCCTGCCAAGTCTTGAGCGTCGTGCCGTTTCTGCCGGCTCGGCTTGCCCATGCCGAAGCATCGCCGATGTGTGCTTCGCCTCAGGAAGATCATCTCCGATTCCTTTTCCAGTAAAAACGTCGATCTGACACTCCTCAAAAATCAGCCGGCCTTCAAAGCAGCTTCATGCAGGGATCAAAGCTGTTGGACTCTGCAGCTCTTTTCATTTTCAGCACTTCACCCACCACCACCATCGCTGTAGATGCAACAAGCTACCCCATGCATCAGCCATAGACATCTCGAAACCATGCGGCACAGGGTCGGCAAAGGCGTGCTGCTCACAGCAGCCTTCTCGCTGCTGCTCACCTGCGTCTTCTACCTCGCCCACGACGGCGTCCTCCACAACTCGAGGATCATCGGCTGGCAGGCGTACACCGCCATCGATCTTCGACCCTCTCCATCGTCCTCGAAGCCTGCATCTGTGCTGTCAGACGCAGCCAACGCCACGGCGCAGTACGACGACGTCTACCCACTCGACCTGTACGCTCCCACGCTGCCCAATCCGGCCCCCATCACCGAGATCACCGTGCACAGCTGCTTGCCGCTCACCAAGTGTCGGCCAAAGACGACTCCCGCTGAAGATGCGCTGTTGGGAAAATGGGTGCAGGTCGACCGCAGCTTGAGTCCCGTTGGTCAGCTCGGTAGCTCGGCTGGTGGCATGCTGTCCAATCTGTTCGGCACCATCGAGCAGCGCTACATCTTCTACCGCCGGTCGCGACGCAGAGACGTCCAGAACGTCGTCGAGCTCACACTGGTCGAGGAGGGTCAGACTCCACCCAACGGCGGTGATGGCTGGCACAGGATCAAGCAGGGCTTGCGCTCCAAGGTGGTGCGCATGATGTCCGGCGAAAAGAGCCTGCATCTGTACTACCGCACCATCACCCCTGCTCAACGCATGCAGGAGAACCTCGGATTCTGGAAGCGCGCCAACGACACAGACGCCATTACGGAACTCGACCTCGTCTACGGCGACAACCCGCCCTGGCCCGGCTTCACCGCCGCGGGCATCGTGGCCAACGCGCACCCGTCCATGGCCTCGGCGCGCGTCACGCTCACGTACCGCCGCAAACCCACGCGCAAACCGCCGCTCGCCCCGCTCACCTTCAAACCGGACGGAACATTCAAGATCCTCCAGCTCGCCGACCTGCACTTCTCCGTGTCCCCCGAACCGTGCCGCGACGTGGACGCCAAGGACCCGCGCTGGTCGGCGCGCGGCTGTCTCTCGAAGAACGACACGCTCGCGCTCATCGACGGCTGGCTCGACACGGAGCAGCCGGACCTGGTCGTGCTCACGGGCGACCAGCTCAACGGGCAGGGCATGTCGTGGGACGTGCGCAGCGTGCTTGCGCTCTACACGGCGCCGCTCATCGCGCGGCGCATCCCGTACGCCGTGATCCTGGGCAACCACGACAGCGAGTCTGGGTCGTTGACGCGCGAGGAGCAGATGCAGATCATTGCCAATATGCCGTATTCGTACAGCAGTGTCGGGCCGGCGCTGGTGACGGGCGCGGGGAATTACATGTTGGAGGTGCGTGCGCCCGGTGCGGGTGGCGGGCATGTGGCGACGCTGTGGTTCCTGGACTCGGGCACGAGGGCGGAGGGGGAGAAGTGGAAGCCGTGGAGCAAGCCCGGGTACGGGTATGTGCACAAGGACCAGATCCGCTGGTTCGAGACGAAGTTCTCGCAGATTAAAGAGGTGCTCCTGCCGTACCGCCCCGACGGCGCGGCCGACCTCCCCGCACAACCGTGGCGCAAGGCCAGCACATGGGACGCCGCCACCACCATGCAAACCCTCGCCCGCCCGCCCGGCATCGTCTTCATGCACATCCCCGTCCCCGAAGCCTTCAACCCCGTCGACCCCACCCCGCTCCCCCCCATCCTCAACCCCACCCACCCCTCCAAACTCGCAATCGGCGACCGCCTCGAGACGGCCACCTTCGCAGGCGCCCAGTCGCAGCCGGGAATCTTTGACCTGTTCACCACGCTCAACGCCGCGTCGCCCGCCGGCGTGCGCTTGCTCGTGCACGGCCACATGCACCTCAATTCCGACTGCCGCCGTGTGGCGGGGGTGTGGATCTGCTTCGGCGGCGGCTCGTCGCTCGCCGGGTATGGGCGCGCGAGCGTGCAGCGCCGCGCGCGCGTGGTTGTGTTGGAGGAGTGGGCGGGAAGTATACGCACGTATCATAGGGTGGCGCATGTCGCGAGCGACGAGGCGCGCAAGCGATGGGACGAGTTTGTGCTCGAGTAGCTCACGCTGTTGTAGATCTCGAAATGGCATTGTTTTGATCAGAAGAGGGTGGAAGTGACAAGCGCCGCAGTCTCGGCGTCGAACCGCCGACACACGCCCGTCGACCGGCGCACCACCCGCACGAGCTCCGTCTGCCCCTCTTGACCCTCCGCCAGCGCGAGCGCACACCGCTGCACACGCACACAGCACCCGCGCCACACCGCGTCCGCCGCATCCACGCGCATCGCCGCGTCCGCCACATCCATGACGCGCTCGAGCGCCTCGACGATGCTCGTGCGCCAGAACGTCGCGGCGGCGAAGGGCACGATGCGGTCGAGCACGAGTGTGGTGCAGTTCGCGATCGTGCGTGCGACGTCGGGCGAGACGCGCGGGAGGGAGGGAGAGCGTGAAGGGGCGGAGCAGGCGTGGAGGGCCTTGATGGTGGTGAGCGTCAGCGTGATGGTCGGGGCGAGCCAAGCGGAATCTGTGGCGCGGTTGAGGCGGTCCAGATCGACGCTGCCGGTCAGCTGGGCGAGCAGCAGCATCCACACG
Source organism: Sporisorium reilianum f. sp. reilianum (assembly GCA_900162835.1). Lineage (NCBI taxonomy): Eukaryota > Fungi > Basidiomycota > Ustilaginomycetes > Ustilaginales > Ustilaginaceae > Sporisorium > Sporisorium reilianum. The sequence goes on along the minus strand of LT795062.1, from coordinate 520,928 downwards.
CTCCGCAGCGTCCCTGCTGGCGCCATCGCCACCTGTGCGCCCACCGCCTCATCGGCGCCCACGTGCATCTCCGCAATCGCACCCACGCCCTCGCGCACCGCCTGCTGCCACATCCACGTCAACAGCCCCCGGCGCGTCACCAGCTCGATCGCCACATCCCCCTTGCGCACCAACCACGCCGTCGTATCCTCGACCAGCGCGCGGATCGACGTCTCCTCCACCGCCCTCTCCGAGCTCCCCGCACTCCCGGCATCACACGCATCGTACAGCGACGCAAGCAGCTCCCACGTCCGCCGGCGCTTGAAGATCTTCCAGTCGCTCCCGCCGCCCGAGCGCGCCACATCGCGCAGCAGGCGCAGCATCCACATGCGCTCCTGCCGGTACTTGTCCGACGCCGTGTACAGCAGGCTGTACAGCAGCGGCACGTCCGTGATGTCGAGCGCAGGGCGTTGCAGCAGGAAGTGCGAGATGATCGGGTACATGAACGTGCCCGGTGTGGTGACGGCGCGCAGCGCGTGTGCGATGAACAGCGTCGTCGTGGTCGGGAGGTACGGTGCAGCAGCGGTGGACGCGGGCGAGTCTTGGACGGTCGAGGTGGTGTCGAGCGCATCACGCAGCAGGTCGAGCAGCATTGTGAGGTGCTCCTTCTCCTGGAACTCGGCCTCCCGCATTGCGAGGTACAGGTTCGACACGAGCGTCAAGCTCGCCCGGCGCATATCGGCGCATCGAGACGACAGCCCGCACACCGCCAGCCCCGGCGCATTGCTCGCAAACACCGCCACCCACTGCAGCCCGCTCAGTTTGACGTCCGGCAACGTGACCCCCGCCAGCAGCGACGCGACGAACACGGGGTCGTAGCGCTGCGCCGCGTCCGTGTGCTTGCCGTACACCTGTCCCGGCAGCCCGGCATCGTCGTCTCCGTAGCCGCTGTAGATGGTGTTTCGCAGCGAGAGCGAGCGAGGATACTCGGTGCATGTAGCGAAGACGACGTTGGCATCGAGCGACTGCAGCGCCTCCAGCGTGTCCTGGCCTCCTCCGCCCACCGCGCTCGACGCTCCGCCCGACGACGAAGGCAGCGTCCAGCCGTGCACAAGCCCCGCAAACGACTGCCCGTCCTCTTGCTCGAATTGTCGGAACAGCGCCAACAGCATTCGATCTGAGTGAGACAAACTGGCGCCGTAGAACGTCATGAGCTTGGTCAACAGCGGGGCGCGCAGCAACGCTTTGCCATCGCGTCTGGCAATCGTGTAGACGAGCTCCACCATGAGCTGCTTGAGCTGATCCGCCTTTCCGCTGTCTGCCTCCTCCTCCTCCTCCGGCTCGTCCCCAAGCGCATCTGCGTCAGGCTGCAGCGGACGCTGGATGACCGCAGTGCCGCGCATGACCGAGTTGAAGTCCGAGTGCGCAGACAGCGCTCCGAGGTAGCGCGAGAGATGCGTCGGCTCGAGGTTAGAGTGGACGCACAGTGCCTGCACGAGCTGCATCTGGTCCGCAGCACGCAATCGGTTCTTGATGGCTGCTTGAACAACTGGATCGACGAGCGACTTTTTCAGCTGGACGTCGAAGCGTTCGTCATCGCTGATGCGTTCAACGAGCAAAGTGAACAGGACGATGGTCTGCACGAGATCGGTCGAGTCGTTGCTGTCCTCGGCGAAGCGTCGTACGAGCCAGAGCAGAGCGGCGTTGGTTGTGGCTTGCAAGATCTCGGTGAGTCGAGGCAAGTCGGGGACTTTTTCGATGAGACCTAGCAAAACCTCGAGCAGCGAGCGACGGAAAGCCTTTGAGGGCGCAGTGTCGACAGCGCTCTTGACGAAGTCGAAAAGCTTGCTGCCCACTTGGTTTTGCGTCTGTGCCCAGCCAAACTTGTGGGCGCACTGCACGCTGGTGACGAGGCAAGCGGCGTGCTTCTGCACCGTCTCGCCAGAGTGAGGTTCGTCCAGAATTGCAGATGCAGTCAGATCGACGACAGGTTCGACGTGCTCCTGAGTCCATTCGTGTCCAGCAAGCGCAGGTGCATCTTGCTCCAGCATCGCCGACAACAGGGTCAGCAACGTGCTTGGCAAAGCTCGGAGGAAGCGTTCCTGATCCGGGTCTCTTGCGCCGGTGAGGATCGACTGTACTGCCGTGGCGACCGATGAAGCGAGGGCGGGAGATGCATGGATAGCTGCTACCAGTGCACCGTCCATAGCAGGAACGATAGCACTGGTCTCAGCAAGCTCGCTGAAGTCGACGTTGCCAATATCCTGAAGCCCCGATGAGTTGGCGTGTTGATGCGCGTGTTGCAAGATCGATTGAATGATGCCGAAAAGCAGCTGCTGACGGCTAGCCATTGCTTCGTCATCATTGCGTTCGTCTTCTTCTTCTTCGTCGTCGTCGTCCTCTCCCTCGTCGTCCTCTCCCTCGTCGTCCTCTCCCTCGTCGTCTTCCCTGGGCTTCAGAGCCGCTTCAACAATGTCTTGCAGTCGCAGCATCAACTGCGACCATATCTTGGATTTCGAGTCCAGAGAAGCGACGAGGACAGAAAGCGTCTCTGCAGCCAGGAGACTGACATCGGCCTCCGGTTCACGAGTCTCGAGCGCGTGCGTGCACTTTTCGAGCACTTCGATCGCACGGTCGTCCGGCAGGAAGGGGACCAGCTTGGTCATCGAGCGGAAGAAGTCGCCGTTGAAGGCTTCGTCCTGCTCGACCTGGTCGTAGACGGACAAGACCATCTGGGCATGCTGCTTGCGTTTTGGATCGAGGTACTGGACCACGAGATCGCTGATCTTGCACAAGACGCCCGTCGTGCTTTCGCCGTGCATGCCAGAGTCGAATGTCGCGACACCATCGACGAAGAGGAAGTGTTTGAAGTCTTCGTCCGACAAGTGGCCGGAGACGTCGGCCATGGAAAGCAGCGAGGCAACATGGGGCAACAGCTCGTCGTCGTTTTCTTCTCCACTTTGCGATCGGACCAAGGCCGTCCAGATAGCGAGTCGAACCTGATCTTTCGAGTTCCATGGCACAAGTGCCTGAGCTTCGTCTGCATCTACAGTGCTCATGAAGTCATCGCGAACAGGGGCAACGAACATCGCCTTTGCAGGCAGGTGAAGCACCGGCACAGCACCGTACGCAACTTCTTCCTTTCCTTGGAATACAGCCGACACGATGTTCTCCGCCGCCGGATCGAGTTCCTCGAGAATCTGCGCAACAGACGCGAAGCCGTTGTCGTGCAGTGCCTGTGTTGCTTGGTAGAGTTCAAGCACTTGCGCCTGAGTCAGTGGTCTGTCGGCGTTTCGTAGACGAGTCCTGAGATTCTCGGGCGTAGAAGAGCCTGTGTACACAATGTAGATGCAAAGAAGGTCAGCAAATCCGAAGATGACTTCATCAGCAACAACGATGTGTGACTCGTGTCGAATGGTCAGGACGCCGCCCACCCAACAAAGTGAATGGGGACGACTTCAGAGTTATCGGCAAGCCATCGCGGCAGCAGTCAAGCCGCCGGATGTGACTTTGGTGTAGCGGTTCTGATAATGGGATATTCTAATCATCCCATTCGACACGAGACAGATCAAGAAGGGACACTTACCAAGGAACAGGGCAGATACTGCCGACTGAGAACGCTGCTTGTTGGTTTTCTGAGGGGAAGCCCCGGGAGCGGTGCGAATGCTGCGGATCTTGCTGAGCAGCGTCGATGCCAAGGAGGACGCTGCGTATTTGGCGTTGCCCTGGATGCAATCAGATATCCTGCCTGCCATGGCTTCGAGGGCTGACGTCTGTCGAGAGTAGGCACAGAGCGTGGGAAGCAGGCGAGCAAAGAAGGCCGTCAACGCGACAACCGTGTCGTCGTCGGTCGCGAAAAGACCCTTTTCGACGCGGATGGTGAACTGCTCGAAGACGGCCATCAACCACGGTGATCCCAGCAGGTCTGCCGACACGGCGGTGCCTTTCGAGTGACGACCGCTGCCGGAGCTTTCGTGCGCTTGGCCGTGCTCCTGCACATACTGGCGGACAGCTTCAATGTAGCGGTAAGGCGTCTTTGCGCATCGCAGCATGCATTCGTCCAAGAAGGCGACGACCGACTGCTGCTCCACTGACAGATGGTGACCAACGCCGCCTGCGCTCTGCTCTTGACCTGCAGCGGATCGAGCATCCGATTGCGGCAGGCTTGCGAGCCAGGCATCGAGCTCCGAAGGGTAGTGCTCAAAGATGGACGACGTAGCGAGGAGCGAGCGAAGCAGATCTTCACATGCTTGCTTGACCTGGTGCAAGGGCGTAGAGACGAAGAGGGTGAGAAGCAGGCCAAGGTAGCTGAGGTTGTTGCTCGATCCCGTGGGCTTGGCGGTCCAGTCGAAAGATGCTGCGCGGGCAGAGTGTGAGAGGATGCGCAGGGTGTGTACTTGACACAGCGCCTCCAAGTTGATCTCGCCACTGTCGTATTCGTCTGCCTCGTCGTCGCTGTTTTCCTCTGCCTCGCCGTCCGCTGACCCCTCGGTGGTACCTGCTGTTCCATTGGCCATCTCAGCGTCCTCTTGCGCTGGCTGGGCAGATGCCGTTGCGGACGAATGGATGAATGCATTGGTCAGGAGCTTGCCGGCGTTGAAGCGAACATCGAAAGCTGAGCTGGGCACAGCTTGGTAGTAGAGCGAGAGCAGCCGCAGGGCGGCCTCGGTCGAAATCATCATGCTGTCCTTCTCCGAGACGGTGTTCGAGGCATCGTTGTCCGCACTGACTTCTGCACCATTGGCCTGGGCGTGACCATTGGCGCTCGAACGAGAGGTAGCAACTTGGAGGATCTGAATGACGATCGAAATATCCGGAATGCGTCGTCGAGCCTCCATTTCCAGAGCATCGAGCCGACGCCGCCAGGGGCCATTTTCGTCCTCGTCGAGCTCCGAGATGGCGCTGATGCAGACGTTGCGGAAGCGAACCATGCGATCGAGGCATCGACACAAGAGCGCACAGGACGAATAGCGCACGAGCTGATCGGCGTGGTTGAGACCTTGGCTGAAGAGAGCGCGATGGAAGGGTCCCGGGAGGATGTTGGCGAGGATGCTCGACATGGGAGGCGGCTCGGAAGCGAACAAGCGGTGTGCGTGTGGGATCAATGCTCCGGCTGCAGAGGCTTCAGAGCTTTCGAGATGCTCGACCTTGGCGTTACGGAAGGAGGGCAGCTGCAATCCAACGACACGGCCGAAATAGGCCATATTGCAGAGCCAGCGCGAGCTCGGTCTTGGATCGACGCTGAGACCGGCGCAGGAGCTTTCGAGGTAAGGCCCGACAAGCTCGGGGCAGGCTGTGAGGATGCTGAGTGCGAGCTCTTGTTGGCGCAGATCCTCTGCGGGGGAAAGCTGTCGGATGACACCGGAGAGCACCTTGTTGTAGATGGAGCCTCCGCCGCTCTGCTTGCCCTTTTGCATGACGTTGTTGTCTGCCGCGAAGCCGTCGTTGTCAGCGCCATCGATCAAGGCATCGTTTCGTCCTTGGCCCGTGGCGTCGACGGCATCAGCGCTGACAGCGGCCTTGCGAGGATACCATCCTCGATCCGGATAGCAAATACCGAAGCCAGGGTTGGTGCAGATGCTGAGGAGGAAATGATGCGCCAGTTCGGCCACCGAGGGATTCTCGACTTGCTGGGTATCGGCATGAATCAAGACATGCTCGTCTTCGCGCGAATAGAGCTGAACGACGCAGCTGCAAGCCCACTCGTTCCAAAACTCGACCTTCTTGCTGCGGGGGATCTTGGTGTCCTTGACGAGGTCGTCGTGCAAGTGAAGCAAGACAGTCTGGACAACATCTGGTGGATCCTGTGGAAGGCCCTTGAGAATGCCGGGCAAAAAATCGCGGCCGAGATCCAAGAGTCGAAGCTTGAGTGTGTATGAGTAGCTCTGCTGGAGGAAGGACAGCAGAAATAGAATGTAGAGGGTGCGGATGTCGGGTCGACGCAAGGAGACGTCCTGAGCGAACTGAGCCTTTTTGGATGATTTCGACTTGCGATTTGACCTTCGACGCATGTTGAAGATGTGAGGCAGCACCTTCATGGACCAGTTGAAAGAGTCGAACAGCTTTGAAGCGTATCGACCCTTGGCAAAGGTGGAGATCTCGCGAAGGAGGACAAGCGCGGCCAGGGCTGCGACATCGGAGCCTTTGGAGGAGCGTGCATCGCGCTGCTTGGATGAGGCGAACTTGGCGCCGCCGAGATTTGAGATATAGTTGTGCAGCATCGAGAGCCACGGTTGGTTTGGCGAGAGAATGCGCTCGACAATGTTGGAGCCGAGTGCGTGAGTCGGGTAGTGGATCGAGAGGAGGGCGAGGGACTGTGCGAGGCAGAAGATGGGGAGGTGGAGCAAAGTGGGCAGGTCCTGACGATCTGCGAGCTCCCACGTCGAGAAGATGGAAGCAGCGGCTGATGTCGACGGTCCAGAGTTGGATGCCTGTGTTTCACATAGCTGGCAGTAATCCTTTACGAGCTGAATGCGCTTGTCGCTGGCGGGAATGGTGGACCTCTGTGTGTTTTCGGCGAAGGAGAGCGTAGTCTGACTGCGAAGCCGGGAGAGCAAGAGACGCAGAAGGTCGGCTGAGGGAGTCTTGAGCGCTTCATGGAGCTCAGCACCGTCTGCAAACGGCACAAGCGTCTTGTTCTGCTTGGTCGTCTCCTCTTCTGCGGCCTGTTCGGGTACGATCTGCTGCTCGTGGTGCGACCCGTCGTCCGAGTCGTGGTGTGTCGAAGAGGCGGCATCGGAGCCAGCCCGCTTCCGCTTGTCGACCATTGGCGGCAGATGCGATCCTCTACGTCGCCTCGTATCGAAGCGTCCGCAGTATCAGCAAGGTGATGGCTGTGACAGTCAATGATGGATCTTCGAAGCTGTCACACAAACCTCTTTTTCTTCGGCTGGAAATTTTTCAGCTGCACGGCCTCTTACAAAAAAAAAAAAAAAAAAAAAAAAAAAAAAGTACTTCTCAAAAAATGCAAAAAATGAAAGTTCGGAACTCGGGCATCAATCAAGCCATGTCG
>LT795062.1:491330-512975 GCA_900162835.1 Sporisorium reilianum f. sp. reilianum | reverse complement strand
GACAGCCGAGTCAGGAGGGTCTTGGTGTGATTCTTCGCATTGTTTCAACTGACAGGTGCAGGAGCCATCCACTGGTTCGACTTCTTCTAGGAACTCATCTCATCATACACAACATGTCGCCGCCAAGGGTGCTCACCATTGCCGGCTCCGATTCAGGCGGTGGGGCCGGCATCCAAGCCGACCTCAAGACGTTCCTCTCGCTCGGCACCTATGGGCTGTCGGTGCTCACGGCCTTGACCGCACAAAACACCACGGGAGTCTCGGCCATCCACGCTTGCCCGCCCGAATTCGTGCTGCAACAGCTCGACTCGGTCGTTTCGGATATACAGGTTGATGCTATCAAGATGGGCATGCTGTGCAATCACGAGATCGTAGCTGCGCTTGCGACGAGGCTACGAGAGTGGAAGGCATCGGCCGATTCGCATGGCGGGAGCGGCGTCCCGATCGTACTGGATCCCGTCATGGTGTCGACTTCAGGCTCGCTGCTGCTCTCGGAAGGCGCGATCGAGACGCTCATCCGTGATCTGCTTCCGCTGTGTACCATCCTCACGCCCAACTTGCCAGAAGCACGACAGCTGCTCAACTACGCTGCCAAGTTCACATCGCACCAATCAGGACCTCGAGAGCTGGAACTGGCTCAGAACAACGAGGACACAGAACTGCCACAGATGATGGCAGCAGCCAAAAGCATAGCCAAGCTTGGTCCACCAGCCGTGCTGGTCAAGGGTGGGCACGCCAAGCTTAGTAGATCCCAAATCGACACGTGGCTACAAAGCATCGACTGCGGGCCAAAAGGGCCACAACAGATTAGCCCAGCGACACGCATATCAACAGCATCAACATCAATAGAGCGATATCCTCACCGCAGTGATCTGCGCCGCAAGACCTCCTCCTCCACACCGGTAGACGTCGAGGACGATTTGAAGCAGCTAGCTGGTGTCGACGGCGCCATCATCACACAGCGAGGTAATGTGACAGTCATCCACACCGATCAGATCCCCTTCAGCGAGGTTCTGCATCCACATGCAGCGCAATCAGGCGACGACAAGGTGGTCTGCGACGTCCTGTTCCAGCAAACCGACGATGCAGAGGGGTCCTATGTGCTGTTCGTCAAGCCACTTCTAGACTCAAAAGCTACGCACGGAACCGGCTGCACGCTGTCTTCGGCGTTAGCCGCCTCACTCGCTCAGGGGCACTCGCTGCTGCGATCCACTTCGATCGCCATCAAGTACGTCCAACATGCGATTGCCAACGGCATCCAGGATCTTGGCAAAGGACCTGGCCCACTCGACCACTCGTATCCCTTTCAACCGCGCGGGCTCATCCTCTCTGGCAACACGGCTTCTCAACTCTTTCCTCTCAACCAAAGCCTCCTCTCCAACTCGATCCAAGAATGGACCGCGTTCGTACAGCACCCGTTCGTGCTGGGGTTGGCCGACGGCAGCCTGCCACGCGAGGCGTTCGAGTGGTTCATGAAGCAGGACTACCTCTTCCTGCGCCACTACGCTCGAATCTGGGCACAGGCAGCCGCAGCACCGGACAACACGTTCGAAGAAGTTTCGACGCTCGCAGAAATGGCACAGGCCATGGCAGAAGAAGCGAAACTGCATCTGCGTCTGTGCCAGGACAGCTTTGGCATCTCGGCGCACGAGCTGGAGCACGGGACCATGGAAAGCGCAGCCACGCTCGCCTACACGCGCTTCGTGCTCGATACGGCGCGATCAAGCGACAGCCTCGACCTGCTGGTGGCCGTCAGCCCGTGTATGGTCGGCTACGCGCAGGTGGGGCTCTGGCTTGCACAGCATCGCAAGGAGGGGATTGACAAGGACTATGCAGCCTGGATCGAGGCGTATTCCAGCCACGAGTTTCAGAGCGTCGTGCAGCGAGCCATGCGGCTGGTCGAAGCGAAAGCTGCCAAGGATGCTCCTTCCCCGCACAGGCTGGGGCAGCTGCAGAGGACGTGGAATGCAGCGTGCCGTCTCGAGGCGGGCATGTGGGACGAAGCTGTCGATGCGAGTCTCCGCAGGCTGGTTCTTGAACCGTGACCAGAAACAGCACAGACTTTTACTGGACTCTTGTTCGAATCACTTCGAATCACACAGCGAAAGATGCAACATGCTATTGCGCATGGGGTAATCTCATCGTGTGTGGCTGGTTGATGCTCCCTCGGCTCGCGTGCACCGAGTTGCACGATCACGACCCCCGCAATGCTATCTTAGGTCCAGCCGGAACATCCACGTGAATCTTTCCGGGGATTCGATCTTTGAATGGCGGAGACGATTCGTCCGGGGTAACATCGGAGATGACAAGGATGAGTGAGCATGGTCATCATTATATAGTGACAACGTCATCTTCGGGGTCTCTCTTGCCGTCAACAAGGCAAGCGAGGTCGTCAAATATTCTGTGGATGTCAGATTGGCGTCTCGGTGATTTTTTTCCACTCGCGATCGACACACAAAAGCGACTTTATGCATGGATGATGCAATGCCACATCCTGCAGGATCATGTCGGTGTTCTTGGAGAAAAGTTTCCGGTTCTTGCGCGATTCCATCCGGCATCGGCATCGGATCATTTTACGTCACCTCCAAAAGCCAATCAGGATCCACGCCGCTCGCTGATCCAAGCTGCTGGGCGTGCCGGATGGGATCGCGAAAGTGCTTAGGCAGACCGACGATCGAACGCCAGAAAAGCAAGCCACAGTTCCACACATGGAGCCCAGTCCCCGCAACATGTGCAGACGCTAGCCAGCTGATAGGCGTGTGCATTCCTGTCCTGTGCAAAACCACGCGAGAAGCAGCTGTTCTAGGAATCGTCGTGAGAGTTTGCGTTTAGGCTGAACCATGACCAAACAGCGAGGCCGACGTTTTCTTGACAGCGGCCAAAGCGGCGACGGCAAGTGGCCTTTGCACGCCTGCGGTCACTTGTCGCCGTACGGGCCGCCGCTCGGTGGGTCTGGTTGCCAGCTTGGCAGCTTGGCAATCTAACTCAGTTCTAGGGTTGTCGCGGCTGCATGCTTGCACATCCGACGGGATCCAAGAGACACCTTGCAGCAGCTTGGCTTGCTTCGGTGCACGGCTGCTTTGAATTCTCCGACGGTGCAGATTCGTTCCATACGCGCGCGCCAAGGCCAAACCCCGTCATGCCAAACAGACACACAGCGCAACTTGAGAGGCGAGCGCTTTTTCTCCGATCGATGGGCATGCATCGTTTCCCAACGTCATTTTCCGCATCCTTTCCTGAGCGTACATTGTGGAACAGCGCGAACAGGTCTTACCCTGACCCTCGTCAGCTTTCGAACAGAAACAGTGGTACACTCCAATCACTTGGCCTTGCATGTGTCGAAGCTGCATTGGGCAAGCCATTCCAACTCCGAGCCAACACGACCGCTTATCCCATCAGCTTTCTCTCTTTTTCAGTGATGATGTCGTCGTTGGTTTGCTCTGTTCCTCTGTGATTACGCCGAGTTGTTGTCCAAGTCAAAGCCAGTCACAAGGGTTGTTCACCCGGACCCTTAACTTTGTCTTGTGTGGTCCCTTCCTGATATCACTAGCTGCGGCGTTCGTTTGCGCTAAGCCTGAGCCTGAGCCTGTGCAAGCAAAACTTTTAGCTCGGTCCCTTGCCGTTGACCCTGGAAAAGCAAGCACCCTGGCCTCCCCTCTGTGCCAGCGAGCCTTTCACCCTCCTCCTTCCTTTCCTCCTACATCCTTCTCCTCCTAACCCTCTTCACCAAACCTGAAGGGCAACAGCAACACCATGGCGGACAACGCTTACGGCAGCCCCGGTGCTGTTCACCGTACCAGCTCCTCCGATGAAGGGACTGCTGCCCACACTCCGGTTCGCGGTCAGAAGGCCGAAAAGGACAACGCCTCTTCGACACAAGAGACGACGAGCAACAGCAAAGAAGGGGACGTCCCCGCTGATGTCGAGGCCATTCGCGAAAAGAACGACCTGCTCAAGACAAACGAGGAGAAGCAGCGCGAAGGTGAACACGATCTCGAGCCACGCAAAGAAGACGGCAAGATCGTGCTCACAGAGCGAGCCGGCTACCTCGCTACGGGTTACTCGTTTCCGACTTGGAAGAAATGGGCCATTCTTTGCGTCATCTTTGCCGTCCAGGTCTCGATGAACTTCAACACCTCCGTCTACCCCAACGCTGTCATGGGCGTGGCCGAGAAGTATGGCGTCAGCGAACAGGCTGCTAGGGTGGGTCAGATGATCTTCCTCGTCGCCTACGCTTTCGGATGCGAGTTCTGGGCTCCCTGGTCCGAGGAGATCGGTCGATGGCCAGTGCTGCAGATCTCGCTCTTCCTCGTCAACATCTGGCAGATTCTCGCCGCGCTCGCTCCCAACTATGGCTCCCTCATCGTCGCTCGTTTCCTCGGCGGTCTCTTCACCGCCGGCGGTTCCGTAACGCTCGGCATGGTCGCCGACCTTTGGGAGCCTGATGAGCAGCAGTTTGCCATCGGCTTCGTCGTGCTTTCATCCGTGGGCGGTACTTCGGTCGGACCGTTCATCGGCGCTTTCATCCAGGCTTACCTGAAGCTCGAGTGGAACTTTTGGATCCAGCTCATCTTTGGAGGCGCAGTTCAGATTGCCCATTTTATCCTTGTCCCCGAGACTAGGTCTACGATTCTGCTCGATCGCGAGGCCAAGCGTCGCCGCAAGAACGGTGAGCACAACATCTACGGCCCCAACGAGGTCAGGACCGACCGCTTCAGCATGAAGGAGATCGGCACCTACTGGCTGCGACCTTTCGAGATGTTTGTGCGCGAGCCCATCGTGCTGTTCCTCTCGCTGCTCTCCGGTTTCTCGGACATGCTCATTTTCATCTTCCTCGAGTCTTTCCAGCTCGTGTACAAGCAATGGGGCTTCAGCACCGTCCAGGTTGGTCTGGCCTTCATTCCTATCAACTTGGGCTACCTTATTGGGTACTTCATCTTCATCCCGCGCTTCATGTGGGAGCGAAAACGACGTATCCGTGATCCAGATACGCTCGCGCCCGAGGCGCGTCTATGGCTGCTCCTCTTCCTGGTTCCCCTCGAGACGCTCGGTCTCTTTGGTTTTGCATGGACCTCCCTCGGCCCACCGCAGGTGCATTGGATCGCGCCCATGATCTTCTCGTGTATGATCGCCATCGCTAACGTGGCTATCTACCTCAGGTAAGTCTCAGTCTCCTACCACTTCCTGCTGCACGTGTGCGCGGGTGATGTCCCTTCGATGGGGCGAAAAGGAATAGAAAGCTAATCAAGCTAATCTGGCCATCTACTGCAGTACGATCGACTATATGGTTGCAGCGTACGGGCCTTACTCTGCATCAGCGACCGGTGGTAATGCTCTGGCTCGTGATTTCCTCGCCGGTATCTCAGCCCTGTACGCCACGCCGCTCTACGACCGACTCGGTCTCGAGTGGGCTTCGACCCTGCTGGCGTTCCTTGCCATTATCGTAGCCATCCCTGTCTACGTCTTCTACTGGAAGGGGCCTGCCATTCGCGAAAGGAGTAAGTTTGCCCAGTCGCTCTCGGAAGACAGGAAGAAGAACGGTGGAAAGCGCACCGATCAGGACGAAAAGGCCGAGGCGGGTACCATGTATCGCCGCGAGAAGAAGCAAGAGCAGCAGCAGCAGCAGCAGCAGCAGCAGCAGTAAGGCCAACAGTCGTTGGTACAAGGCCCTCTGCTTGCGTTGACGAGACGCGACCATTTTGTACATAGACTCCAGCATCCAGTCAACGCTCTTTTTATCCTCTTGTGTCGATGCGTTGGTGTTGCAACAGCTGAAGCCAACTTCATTGAAAGCTCGTGACAGGGTGGGCGCGAACCTTAGGCACTGCTCGACTCGGTTCCATGCGGCTCATAAAGTGGGCTTGGTGGGAATCAATTCTTCTGCGAGCTTCATTCAAGCTCGACTCCGTCCGTCCGCAGGTCACCTCGGTGGGCGAAGTAGCTCGATTGCTTCAATGCCTGCTGCACAGTGCAAAGAAGCGAAGGTCTCCCTCACGATGCCTGTCGACGATTCCGACGTTGCACCGGTTTTCACCATGTTTGAAGCACAAAATATTTCGACTCGAAAAAGTCGCCAAAAAGTGAGGTCCCAAAAATCAACCACTCCCGCTCACTCGTATCGACCTCAAAACACACATTGTACTGATAGAGACAACTGCATAACACTGCAAAACAAGACACACAACAAGCGAACGAACAAAGCAAAACACAAAACTAGACACGTAGCTGAAACGCGTCAAACGGGGTATCCAGCGCAAGGTTGATCCCGATCGAGCCCATGCCCAACTCGTCAAAGTCGCCTGCATCGTACGGATGCTGCTGCGGCTTCGTCTGCTGCTGGTGGTGCTGCGGCTGTATTGGGTTGACAAGATGAGCGGCAGTGGAGCCGGTGGTGGCGGACGAGATGGAGATCGAGCTGGGATAGTCGAGCGAGGCTAGGGTCGCGGTGGTGAGGGGTGGCGAGAGGGAGTGGTTGGACGAGGCGCGGGAGGAGGAGCTGGCGTCGGTATCTACGGTAGCCAGGGTGTCGAGAAACAAGTCGTTTTGCATCGCCGTATCGAGCGCAGGCTGCGACGACGTTGAGGAGGATGTAGAGGCGGAGATGCCGGTAGTAGCGGGCGGAGGGATGTGCATCGTCAGATGCGGCCAGTCAGACTGCGTGAAGCTGCCGACCATCTCCGGTGTATCCAGTGTCGACGACGATCTCGCATCGTCACTTGCGCTACCGCCTTCATTCAGAATCTCGAGACACGACTGCCACACGTCGTCCGTCAGCACCCCGACACCGCCGCCTCTCGCGTCCGCCTCCTGCGGCTGCTGCACCTTTCTCAACGGCGAATGCAACTCGAGCAGCTTCTTCACCTCGATGCTCGCGTCCACTGCCATCGTGCTCCGGTTGCTCAGCTGCTCCAACGCCCAGATGCACTTTTCGATGCGGTGCTCCGCACACCGCACCTCGTCCCACTTGGCCTGCTCGGCGAGCCGGCCAAAGTTCTTGATCTCGCTCTTGGCCACGCACGCAAAGCCGTGCACCGAGATCTCGGGCCACGGATCGCTGTGCAGGATCGTGCTGCCTGTCGCCTCGATGAAGTCGAACGACGCTGCATCGCTTGTGTGCGAAGAGGTCGATGCGGAGGCGAGACTCGAGTGCTGGATGGCGTGGATGAGCGCCGCGGTCTGGTTGCACACCTTGGAGCGCAGCTCGGCGAAGGTCTCGTCCGTGTTGTCGAACGGGTCCGCTACGCTGGTGCGGTCCATGGTCTGCACCAGCTCGACGAGCAGGATCGCGGCGAGGTTCCACTTTGTCGCCGTGATGACGTGCCACGACTGGATCGACGGCGGCAGCTCGGCGTGGTGTGCGATGCAGCTCGCGAAGAACGGCGCGAACGTCTCGTCCCAGTGGCGCACCACCGACAGGACGTGCGCGATCTGGCGCTCGATCTGCTTGCTCGACGCCTGGCGCCAGTAGCTCGACTGCAGCCGTCCAACGTGGCGGAAGAGCAGCACCTTGATGGGCGTCGCGTACGCCAGCGTGCGTTTGGCGTCTTCCTCGCTGCACGGCCAGCTCGTGGCAAACGTGTGCCGGTTCTTCTGGCTGTTGGCCGGGATCACCTCGTCCCAGATCTTGCGCAGCGGCCGGTGCGTCGCCACGCCGCCCGAGCCGCCCATGGCCGCAAACCCGTCCGTCTCAGTGCGCAGGCTGTTCGCCCGCTGCGGCGACAACAACTGATCCGTAAGATCCGCATCCTCGTCGCCAATCACAGCATCGTACTTGCGCAACACGGACAGCTCGGTGTCCATCATACATCCGAACCAGTACAGGTTGTGGTACGTGTTCTCGAGCAGCGTCGCCTCGGCCTGTCGGTGCGCGACCTGGCTGGGCTCGAGCCCGGGCTCTTCGGTAGACCAGAGATCGATGCCCTTTCGGCGGAGCTGCTGGATCTTGAGCCGGAAGGCTTTGAGTTTGCGCATGGCGGTCGCGAGCATCATGGTGCTCGCCTCGGCGTTGATCTGCCACGAGGACGAGTCGAGCGCGCTGTTCTCATCGAGCGAGGGCACGTGCAGCTGGGACGGCAGCTCGTGCTCGCCCCGGGCCCAGGCTTCGGTGTCGGGCATCTCGCGCGGCTTCTCGGTCCACGCGAAGAGGATGAGCGCGAACACGATGCGGAACGACCACGCGTCCGCGGCGTCCATGAGCTTGTCGCGCGCCTGCTTCCACAGCGCGAGCCGGATGCGCGCCTCGTCGGGCTTCCAGTCGGCGCGTGCACTGCTCGACGCGGTGCTGCGATGCCGCGGCCACTGGGCGGCGTAGGCGAGCAGCACGGCATGGTACGCCTCCGAGACGCGCTTCTCGACATTGCGCGCGGCAGTGTCCGTCCTGAAGATGCGCCGCGACGCGTGGTCCAGCAGACACACCTTCTTGTTGAGCGCCATCGCGGCGGACGACGAGCTCAGCGAGTCGGTGCACAGCAGGTACGGCGTCGTGGCGTCGATGACCCACACGCGGAAGGCCGACTCGGCCGCGCCTTCGTAGACGTTGAGGAGGTCCGAGTTCAGATGCATGCGGTCTGCGTTCTGCGCGAGCCGCACGTTGGGTGCTGTGCCCCAGATGTCGAAGCCGAGGATGTCGAACAGCGACGGGCCAGCTTGCGAGGAGGACGATGCGAAGATGGCGTCCGTGTCGTCGTCGTCGAATGTGAAGGGGGATTGTGCGCGACTGAGGACGAGGGAGTTGTTCTTGCTGTCAAAAGCTTGTTGCTCAAAGTCGGCAAAGCTGGCAAAAGTAGCGGTGGTGTCCTGAGATGCTGAGTGTTTACTTCGCTTTGCGTCTCTCTGTTCCTGCTCTGTGTCTTCGTGATGGGTCTGGCCATCGATATAGCTACCGTTGAGTACCTCGAATGCGGCATTGACGCTGCTGATCGCGGACAAGTGCGACTGAGGCGGCTGTTGGTCTGCACTGCTCCCCTCAACGCTCTCCCTTCTCCGCTTAGTCGCAGCAGGGCTGATTTGAGCATTGGGCATGCTCTCATCCTCGACCGTCTCTGACATAGACGCCTGTCCAGTCTGAGCCGCATTTGCAGCCTCTTGCAAGCTCTCTGCAAACGCAGCACCAGTGAGACCGCCGAGCGGAATGCCGCCAAACGAGTTGATGAGGCTGTTGAACGTGCACACCTGGCCCTTCTTCTTGCAGTTTGTGCAGGCGACTTTGCTGGCGAGCGCCTCGGCGATGCTGACGTACTGCGCGGAGCAGGCACGTTTGGCCTGACGGCACCGATCGCAGTTCTTGTACATCTTTTTGCGCGAGCGGGTCGGAGCGGCGCCGGCTGTGTTGGAGGCGTCCGTCATGGTGACTGTTGCGTCGGGGACTGTGGCCGGCTCTGCTGTGTTGTTGATTTCAGACATGGTGATCGGCAGTGGTCAGGTGGTGGCAGCTGGAGAAGGAGAGCCAAGAGTTGAGATGCCGCGAAACTCAAGTGGAGAGGTGTTGATCAGCAGACGTTGTGTGTGTAGAAGAAGAGGTTCGACGCAGGGCTCAAGGCGACAACACGGAAGCAGCAAGCCGAAAGTGTCGATCTGTGGCCCAAATGAAGTGCCAAACAGCTCGGCCGTCGACGTTTAGCTCTTCATCTGCGGTGCGAGAAACGAAACGAATTGAATCTGAACCGCGGAGGAAGTATGAGAGTTTGATTGAGTTGCTGTCGAGTTGACCGAGGAGTTTGGTGGATCAAGATTGAGGGTTGGCAGATTTTGAAGGGGTTGCGGAGGCGATGGGAGGGGACGGTCTTCAAAATGGCCGAGGTCGGTGCTGCTATATACCTTTGGAGCGAATCCGTGCTCGCTCCAAAAAATGCGGGGGAAATGAGAGCCAGCGTGAGAGGATGAGACGGGAGCCCAAGGTAGCGGAGCAAGAGAGCAGGTACTGTAGACCAAGGTGCTACGCCCTGCACTTCCTTTCTACCTGACTTGATTCAGCATTGCACACAATGGGGCAAGGCATGTCCCAGTCTGGTCGCCCCACCTTTGATTTTGCGGGGTAAGTTGAGCCAAGTTTGTCAGAGAGCCTATTGTTCTCGTCCTCGTGTGCATGTGCAGTCTGAGCTGGATCCGTTCTGCCGATGCTCAGGGTCTGTGCACACGTCCCGACTCAGCGCAGTACGAAACGAGGGTCGGGGATCCGCTCGAAGCGAAAGCTCTGGATTCGCAACGGTCGACTGGAAGACTCGGATTGCATTGCGGGCTGCTGTCATGTACGCCGGCGTGTCAACAGGCCTGAGCGGCGAGTGGACAGGCAAAGCAAGGAGGTTGGCCGTGTGACCTTTGCCGTAGCAACAACAGAGAGTGTCGGGAGGAGTTCTCGGCTGGCCAGCTCTGCGTTTGTCCTGGCGGAGCCTGATTCAGTTGGGCTTTCGACCACATGTTTGCGCAGAGCGCATGTAACAGAGAGATTCGACCTCAGACAGGCGCGGGGAACCAAGGTCGCAGCGATTCTCGATTCTTCGTCTTGACGGCATTCCAGAGCACACAGATCTCGCAAGTGTCTGCCAGCCCAACAAAGAGAAGACAGGCTTGTTGCGGGGGAACGGGAGAGGGGAACGAGGAAAGAACACCTAGACCGGCGAGTGAGAGCCGAATGTGCGCCTCGCTTAGATTGGTCTTGCGAGGTGGGTGATGTCGTGCACCATCAGCACAGTGCAAAGAACGTACCATCCAGCTGGCCAGCTCGACAAGAGGGCGGGGAATAAAAATAGGCTTGCTTTGCTGCAGAGACCCTGTTTTGTAGCGGCAGCCTTCCACCTCTCGGTCAACTGCAAATGCCATGCCTCGCTCGCTCCTCGTACACCTTATATGTCTGACAAGAACTCACCCTTCCACAAGCATGGTGAAGAAGAGTGTCTGACACCAAACACAAAGGCATACGTCAACTACAGCATAGTATGGTCGGGTCTGCGCTTCTCGTTGGCCGGCTGATCTTGGCGGCGGCGGCGTGACCTCGCCAAAATGTGCGCTGTCAGCCCTAAATCCAAAAATACGAATCTAAGCGAGCTGCAGTTGCGGCAGCTCCCGCATTTTTCCATCGGCGATCAGTCTCGACCAGATCTGATCCGATGGACTTCACATCCAAACATTTGGAAGAGCTGGTAAACCCTGCCTTGCGAGCGATAGATTGCAGAGGTCTGGGGCATGCGGACGCTCTCAACGGCGCTGCTTCTTCTTGTTGCCGCCATCGCTGCCGCCCTTCCTCTTGCCAGCGTCGTTTTTGGCGTTCTTGCTGTTGTTCTTGGCCAACTCCTTCTCGGCCTGGTGGATCTTGTCGAGCACATAGGCGAGGACACGCTTCTGATCCAACAGCACCCTCTTCTCCCCCAGCCGCACCACCAGCGCGCGTCTCTCGTGGTCTCCGCCCACCTCGCCCTGCTTGGATCCGTACAGCTTGGCCTCCTCCTCGTCCACTTTGGCGCCGTTGGGGTATTGCTGCAATCGAAGGTCGATGGCGTCGATCATGATCTGGCTTGCCGACACGCGCTTCGTCTTGTTCCCGGCCAGGACGTGTTCGTCCTGCGCTTCGACGCGCGCGCTGGGACCTTTGCCTTTGGCTTTGGCCTTGTCGAAGCTGTCGCGGGATTGACAGAGCACGCGGGTGAGGGCGATCATCTCTTCCGAGATGCCTCCTCCCGTCGCAGCCGACTTGAGCTCTTTCGGTGTGGGTCGTTCCGGTTGTGCTCGATGAGGAGCCTTCTTTGCGGGAGTGAAGAGGTAGTTGAGGATAAACACTTCGTCGATGCCGAGCGAGGAGCAGGCCCATTCCAGACGCTCTTCGAGATCCTTTTGCAGTTCTTCTTTGCTCGATGGCAAGAAGGAGGACAGATGAGCGATCGCGGCTTGGAGGATGAGCTTGGCGTCCAGCTCGACAACATCGCTGCCGTTGGGCTCGTCGACATGACCATAGCGACGGAGAAGGTCACTGTTGGGAGGGTCGGCGTACGTGTTGAAGATCTGCTCGCCTTCGGCAATCGGCTTGGTGGCGCGCATCTCGAGCACGTGCGATTTGTAAAAGAGGCGGGCGTTGTCGGATTCGAATCGCGCGTTGAGCATGTCGGCCATGGGTGTCATGGAGATGTCGATCACGTTTTCTTGCTCTTCTTCCTCGTCGTCGTCGTCGTCGCTGTCGTCGTCATCGCTGTCTTCCTCGTCATCATTCTCTTCGTCTCCTTCCTCGTCGTCCTTGGTCTCGTCCGCTTCATCTCCAGATCCTGCTTGGTCTGCCTCTCCTTCATCTTCCAGTACCTCGGCTTGCGACTCGTCCCCGTCATCCTCGTCCTCATCGTCATCGAGATCGTCCATGTCGACCGTTTTGCCCTCGAGACCCTTCTTGCGACTCTTGACGTGGAAGCTTCGACTCAAGATCCTCGATCCCATGATGTGATAGTTTTCGAGCGAGTACCACTGCTCCAACTCGCATTCGCGCTGTTCCTCCGCTGTCCCCTCCAAAAAGACACCGGGAAGGGATCGAATGAAGGGAATCGCCTTGTTGTGGTAGTCTGCTTCGGCCTCGTCTCGTGCGATCTTGTCGGCGATGGATGTGCCAGAGAGGTGTTTCAGATCCGCTTCTGCCCAGAACATGGGCGTGCTGAAGTGCGTGGGCATAATGTCGAAGTACGGTCCCCACGTCTGCTCTCCAAACGGTCGCGGTGCATCGCGGTAGGTCGAGCCCTCGGCATCGGTGCCCTCGAGCTGGTCGATGCCAGACGAAGAAGGTGCTTCGATGTTTTCCATTGACACATCTCCATCCTCGGCGCCGGCTTTTGCGGATGTAGACAGCTTTGCAGCCCGTCTGCGCTCATACATCATGGCGAGAATCAGCGGCAGCCAGCCCATCTTGCTGATCTCTTTCCAAGCGAGGGCTTGAGAGCTGCTGGCGTCCGATGTCGAGGGGGCGGTCTCCATGCACCTCTGAGCAAGCGTCGAGGTAGCGAGGTTGAGCAAGACGTGTCGAGGAATGACAAAGATGGTCTCGCCTGCGTTGATGGGTGCTTTCGCGACCATGCCACGTCCCATTCCAGGCATGGGCTGGATGCGGCATCGTGCGTCGAGTGCACCTCCAGACTGGCGGAACCAGCGGAGGAAGCTCGCCTCGAGCTCTGATGTCGTCTGCCTTGTCGAGTCGGTCATGTTTGTTGGTGTTGGTGAGCAAACGAATCTTGTGAACCCTGCATCTTTTTTGCGTTTCTTCTCAAACAGCAAAAAATTTGGACCAAAACTCGGAAGACGGAAACTGTCGAAAAACAATTGAGAATTGAAAGCGCTTCCAAAGACTGTCAAAGGTTTCGTCCAAAACCCGGCAAGATGAAGCGCTGTGCCGGTGCGCGTTTCGCCTTGGCGCGTCTCGACGGCGAGGAATTTGGGGGAGAATCGATTTTTCAGGTTGGGCGTGGCGGCGGTCGAGCCAATGAATGAATTATGACGCAAACCTTTCCTTCCTCCTTTCCTCCTTTCCTTTCTTCCTTCAAACCATCACCATCCTCGTCATCTGTCGCAATGGCATTCACCATCACCATCGAAAAGCGCTCGGCGCCGGGCAAACCGGCTTCCAAGGGCTTCCCTCTCACGGTCAGCCTCTCCTCTCCCAAAGCCACGCTGGCCGAACTCAAGAAGCAGATCGCCTCTGCCTCTCGCAAGCTCACGGTCGAGCGTCAACGTATCACCACTGAGGACAAGAAGCCTTTGCTCGAAGATGACAAGCCGCTCGCCGACCTGGGCGTCTCGGCTGGCCAGACCCTCTATGTCAAGGATCTCGGTCCTCAGATCGGCTGGAAGACCGTCTTCCTCACCGAGTACGCTGGACCCATCTTCATCCACCCGCTCTTCTACTACCTCGGTCCCAAGATCTGGCACCGCGAGTTTGTCCACTCCAAGATGCAGACGGTCGCCATGTCGCTTGCTGTAGCCCACTACGTCAAGCGCGAGCTCGAGACGCTCTTCGTGCACCGCTTCAGCAACGGCACCATGCCGCTGTTCAACATCTTCAAGAACTCGACCCACTACTGGCTGCTCTCGGGCTTCCTCCTTGCACCGTTCATCCAGTCGCCCTGGTTCTCCGCCGCCTCGGTCGCAGGCACCATCCAGGACAAGGACTCGTTCATCTACGGCACCGCCGCCGTCATGGTGCTCGCCGAGCTCAGCAACGCCTACACGCACATCATCCTCAAGAACCTGCGCCCCGCCGGCACGCGCGCGAGGAAGATCCCGAGGGGCTTCGCGTTCGAGCTCGTCTCGTGCCCCAACTACTTTTTCGAGTTTGTCGCTTGGGCTGCGTTTACCGTGCTGACGCTCAACCCGGCCAGTGCGCTGTTCGCCGCGGTGAGCACGACGCAGATGTGGTTCTGGGCGGTGAAGAAGCACAAGAACTACAAGAAGGAGTTTGGCAAGGAGTATCCGAAGCGCAAGGCCATGTTCCCTTTCCTTGCCTGAGAGGAAGTTTGACTCTTCTCCACATCTGCTTCTTGTGCTGTACCTCTTCTCGACTCGCATCAAAGAACAAAATGTATCATCGCTTGCAATTGGAACAGTGCGGGGATCCACTTTGAGGCAATGCCATGGCGTGTGACTGAGCCACATCAACAGTAGGTGGGGCGGGAAACACGATGATAGTCCAACAACTGCTCCGCGCTGCCATACACCAGCTGCAAGGGCTTGTCGAGCTCGGGCAGACTGGTCACCTTGTCGTGCCAGCCCCACTTGCTCGCCGTCCCGCCCCTGGACCGCATCGACTCGTCATCCTCGCCCTCCTCGCCTTCATCCCGCTGCTGATCAAGCGACGAGCGTTTGGAGCTCTCCGCCGAACCTCCCTCGTCCAAGCCCACCGGCTTTGGAAGCAGCACATCGGCCCTCCTCGCGCACTGCTGCACGGCATCCTCCTCGTCCTCGTGCTCCTCGCGCTCCGCCGAAAGCACGTGGTCCAAAAACGCGCCGACACGGCGGTGCAGCGTATCGAGCCGCGACACCAGACCGCCGTAGCGCAGCTCGAGCGTCTCCCAGCCGTGCGGCTTGTACATGGACATCCACATGTCGCGGTGGTAGTGCCACAGCTTGGTGGCTGCGTCGCGACAGCGCGCGGTGCGTCGGTGGAGCTGCTGCAGCTGCGGCCAGTTGCGTGCGGTGTAGGCGTGGTGCAGGCGCTGGCGCAGGTTGGCCTTGAGCGCGAGGACGTGGGCGACGAGGCGCGCGAGTTCGAGGCGCGCGTTGAACGGGTGGTCCGACAGGATGCGCACCGTCTTTGGCCCTCCCCCGCCGCGGCCCGTCACTTCGGACAGCAAGGACGCTGCAGCAGTAAACAGCCCCGACGAAGGTTTTGGCTTGGGCCGGACCACGAGGACGTTGCGGTTGCGAAGGCGGTTCTCGAGCGTCACGCCTTCGACGCGCTCGCTGAGGGCGGACGCAATGCCGGCGTAGTGCTGTTCAGCATCGAAGCCAGCCGCGACGAGCGTGGGCTCGGCAAAGCTGTGCACCGGGTCGCTCCACAGCATCCACTTGCTCGTGTTGGGCGCAAAGTGGATCTTGTCGTCCTCGGCCACATCCAGCCCGTCCTTGGTGGTATCGTCGATCGCAGAGGCACGCACGAAATCGTCCCAGTCGCCACCCACGATCGCATCGAACTTGCTCTTGAGCAGCGACACATCCATTCCAGCAAAAGATGTGGTCGAATACGCATGGTCCGCATAGTAGCACCACGCGGGCAACGACGACCACAGATCCACCTCGTTGCCCTCGTCGCCCCAGATGGTGAGAAAGACGTGCTTGACGCCCGCCGAGGCCTTGGCTGCTTTCAGGTTGGCCGCGATGGTCTGGAATGTAAAGGGAAGAGCGGTCCAGAAGCGGGACCACGTCCAAGAGCCGGCGGCGAGCCAGGGGCTGGCCCCACGCAGCTCCTCGTGGTTCTTGATGCGCTTCTCGTAGCTCGTGGCCGAGGTGTGGTAGTAGTCCCAGTAGACGAGGTCGACACTTGGTGGTATGCCTTGCTGTTTGACGTCGAGCGGCTGCGCCGAGTCGTAGTAGCCGACGAGCGAGTTGTTGCGCGCCGAGAGACAGAAGAGCATGTCGGACCAGATCATGGGCTGGAGCTGCAGCTGCTGGCAGATCGCGTTGACCTTGGCGAGGTGCTCAACGAAAATCTGGCTGCCCGGCTTGTTGTTCTGATGCCCGTAGATCGAATAGTACCGCCCATGCCCCAGGCCGTGCGTCTCGTCCATGCCCAGATGAATGCGCTTGCTGCGGAAGGGCGCCGTCGCAGCCCGGATCATCTTCTCCAGCATCACGTACGTCTCCGGCCACTCGGGCAGCAGCACCTCGGCAGTATCTCGCAAGCCCAAATACCGCGGCCACTGCAGCATCTGCCCCAAATGCCCCAACGTCTGTATGCACGGAATCACCTCGATGCCGAACATCGCCGCGTAGTCGTCGATCTCACGCAGCTCAGCGTGCGAGTATCCGCCGCGCATGTAGCCGAAGAACGGCTCGCCGTCGATCTCGTACGTGTCCTCGGTGTAGAGCTGAAGCATGTTGTAGCCGAGCAGGGCGAGCGTGCGGAGGAGAAACTTGGTGGAGCGCACGTTGAGCACGCCGTTGCGCGAACAGTCGATCATGGTGCCGATGGTTTCGTAGTCTGCGGTCTGGGTGAGGTTGAGGTTGCGGTGGGCGGATGCGGGGGAGAGCAAGTAGCCTGATTTCGAGGTGGAAGAACTGGCGAAGAGGTGTGGATGGAGCGAGGTGTCGGCATCCGTGGTGATGTGGAGGGATAGGCAGTCTTTTGCGACACCGAGGACGTGTCCCAATGCTCGGTAGGCAAGGTGTGGCGAGTCGGGATGGTAGGTGACTGTGATGATGAACGGTGTGTCGACCGCGTGCGTCGCTGCAGATCCTGGGAAAGGGGCAAAGGTGTCGGAGGAAGTAGAGCAGCTCCACGTTAATCGATCCGAGCTGGGCTGCTCTCCTTCGCTGACAGCTGAGTTGGATTCGACAAAGGTGACGTTCCAGTTCCATACCGGCGCTGGCGATGAAGGAACCTCTCTGCCAGGTAGACCACCTGCTGCTATCGGCTCGGATGAAGAATGCAGAGAAAGCACATCTGGCCGAATGTGATGCCGAACGAGTTGCTCGATGCCTGGAGCAATCGACCGAGGCAGAGATGATCGCGAGATGCAAATCTTGATGCGAGGCAGGTGTGATAGCGGCACCGTATCTGCCTGTGCGCTGTTCGACTCGAGCTCCGGGCCCATGGATGCGTCCCTGATCGTGTCTGCCATGGCTGTATGCGGGGGTGTTGCTCGTGGCATGGACGTTGGACACGAGGAAGCTTAGCTGGCTGCTGGCTGGTGCTGCTGCCGCTTTCGAACGAGTGGAGGCTTAAGCGCGTGTTTAAGCGCGCGCGCCTTACTCGACGGTTCCTGAGATTTGCTTTTCATCGGGCCAAAAAGAAAAGTCGCCGAGATGAGATGATTTTCAATGAGGTGTTAGACCCGTCTTTTCTTGAGAAGAACAACAGCAAAAAGGCGAATTTGAAAGTGGAGTTTTTCGAGGGCGATTTTGGCTGAGATCACGGTTTGGTGGGCGGTGATTGGACGTGACTGTGACTGCAAAGCAGCTTTGCTTTCTAAATCGTTATCACACGACCACCATCAGCAGCAGCACTCGCTTGCCACTCTCGAATCGCTGCAGCTGTGCTCTTGACCATGTCGGATCCAGCTCAGGCCATTCGCGCCTACATCGTCGGCTCCTTTCAGGAACTGCCTCCTTCCATCATCGATGATCTCACCAACGGCTCCGTCTCGCTGCTCGGCGTCGTCCGTCTTTTGGGAGAATACCTCACATCTGAAGAAGAGGAGACAAGAACGCGCGCCGTGCAGCTTCTCTCTGAAATCACCTGCACCTTGCTCGATCCTGCCTCTCCACAGGCCAACGCGACCAAGGAACCCCTCGCCAGCATA
This sequence comes from Sporisorium reilianum f. sp. reilianum, assembly GCA_900162835.1. NCBI lineage: Eukaryota > Fungi > Basidiomycota > Ustilaginomycetes > Ustilaginales > Ustilaginaceae > Sporisorium > Sporisorium reilianum. The sequence continues at coordinate 494,994 of LT795062.1, read as the reverse complement.
TTCACCATCCAAGCCGTACGCACACTTTCCGCATTCTTCGCCGACAAGATCGCAGATGGCGTCATCATCTCGGACAACTTTGTTCGTTCGGCAAAGGCGCCAGAGGTGCTTCCGGACACGGCGCCTAGAGCACGCAAGAATGAAGCCGAGCAGAAGACGTTGCAAGGCAGCGCCATGCTCGTCAGCTCACTCAAGGCGCTCACCGTCTTGAGCGCGTGCAAGACGGCAGCGGCATCCACGTCAGTCGACAGCATTACTCCAGCAGCTCAACCTCCAGTCAAAGGATTTGGTCAGGAGCAGGCACACGCAGTAGCAGACGCCCTCTTCTCCCACGTCGTCGCCACCAATCACCCGCAGAGCCTCCGCTTCATCATCTACAGACTGCTCGACAGCCTCGTAGCTCACCACAGAGATGCACTTAAGGCCTATCGATCGTCATCTTCTCCAGACGAGCCATCAGCACCCACACCTTCCGCATCCAGCCCCATGGACGTCGACACGCCCGCTGACCAAGCCACAGATGCTTCTCGTTCCGAGGCCTGCCAAGGCAAAGATTTCCTTCAAGGCTACGTCAAGATGGTCCAGGGCGAAAAGGATCCTCGCAACCTCATGGTGCTCTTCGGCGTCGACAAGGTCCTTCTCACCGAGTGGATCATGGACCGCGAGATGACCGAAAAGTTCTTCGACATCACCTTTTGCTACTTCCCCATCACCTTCCGTCCTCCGCCCGACGACCCTTACGGAATCACCTCGGACGATCTCAAGGTGGCCTTGCGTGCCGCCATCTGCGCCTCGCCAGCCATGGCCCCGCTCGGATACCCGCTGCTGCTCGAAAAGCTCAGCGCCGCCGGTGGCCCCGCCAAGCTCGACACGCTCCGTACGCTCATCGCCGCCATGCCTGTCTACGGCCGTGCAGCAGCGCTGGCAAACGCAAAGAAGCTCTGGGAGGGTCTCAAGATCGAAATCTTCCACGCGACCGATGACGAGACGGGCGATCTGTCCGTCGATACGCTGACTGTATTGCTGCATGTGCTCTACCACGGCGTCGACCCGCCCGAGGGCATCGCACCCAAGATGGTCCACGACTGCCTGGTCGAGCTCGAGGAGCCGGGCAAGTCGCTGGCAAAGGCTGCGATCAAGGTGCTCTCGTGTCTCGCGCGTGCTTCGGCGAGCACGGCATACTTGGCCGTGTACGGCTTCATGGATCAGATGATCAAGATGTTCGCCGACCCAGAGGACCTTGCGCAGCGCACGCCTATCTTGGCAGGCATTGGCGAGCTGCTCGAGTCTCTCGCGAAAGTATATCGTCACGCAGAACTCGCACGGGCGGATGACGACGCCAAAACAAAAGCGTCAGGTGCGGCAAGCGAGATCGGTTCGGGTCAGCTGCTGCCCTCCACGGCGACCGAGCGCAGCTATGCCGGCGACAACCGGCCCCTGGACCCTTTCCTGCCCGATCTGCTCAACTGCCTGTCCAACGGGCTGCGATCCACCTCGTACCGTCGATCTGCCATGCTCGTCTTCTCGTCCGTCGTCTCCATCTCCATCCTCAGCAGCAACGGCACCAGCGCATCCGACAAGGAAAGCAAGCCGCTACTCGACTTTGACGAGCTCAGCTTCCTCACGCGCGAAGTCGCCTCGCTGCTCACCACCTCCATCGGCGACGACGTGCGCGAAGAGGCGCTCTGTGCGATCGAGGTCATCTCCAACGAGCGCACTGCGAACACGGTCGCCGCCGCCAACCCGACCGCCAAGGTGATCGAGCAGGTTGTGTTGCCTGTGCTGCTCGAGAACCTGCCGGACCGCATCCAGCCGTCGGGTGATCCAGAGGAGCGCACCACGGGCAACGCGATGGACGATACCGAAGCCGAACTCGACCTGGTCAAGGCCAACATCCGCCGCAGTCTGGGCGCGCTCTCGCGGCTGTGTGTCGCGCCGTTCCTGTTCGAAGCGGTCGTCGTCAAGCTATTCACAAAGCTCGAACTGTGTTGTCGATCCGGTGCTCGGCGTAGCAGCGACGGCGGGATTCTGGGTGTCACCGAGACCAACGAAGAGGGCAAGTCCGCTTCGGTAGTCACGGAGCAGCTTACGGCGCTGCACGAGGCCAACGTCGGCTATGCACGCGGTTTGATCTTGACGCTGCAGACCATGGTCGATCTGAAGAAGCAGAACGGTCATCGTGATCTGGCCAAGTATGCGCACACGCTGCCTTCGCGTCTCGTCAGCCTCACGCTCTCGGGGCTCGGCACGGCGGCCGAGCAAGGCAGTGGTCACGGATTAAGCATTGCTGCACACCCTGCCGTGGTGGCTGAGATGGCGGCGCTGCTGGGCACGTTTGTCAAGCTGCTCGATGCGAACCGTCAGCGCGAGCTGCTGGCTAGTCTGAACCGGACTTTCGTCAGTGGGCAGTCGACGTTCGTGGACGGAGGCAGTGTGGGAGGTGCTTCGCTCATCGCGTCCAGTTCGCCGTTGACGCAGACGTTCGCGCCATTCTCGCCATCGACTGGTGCGAAGGGCCCGTTCGAAGTGGCGAGCAGAAACGCTGTCGCGCTGCTGTCGGCTGCGATCGTCGCTTCCGCCCCTGCAGCTGGAGTTGTGGTCCTCTCTCCCGCAGCAAACACTCCAGCGACAAAGCACGAGGCAGCGCTCTCCTCGCTCTCGACGCTGCTCGACTGGGCTTTGTCCGCCACCACCACCTCCAACGCAACCACCCAAGCCTCGCAGGCCCTGCAGCTCAACAGCGCCTACTGGTGCGCGGTCGCGCTGACGAACAAGTTCATCGACGAGACGCAGCCAGCGTTCCTCGACGTGCTCGATGCGTTCTGGGGCACGCACATCAAGTCGTCGCGCAGCACGGGCCACGGGCGGCGCGTGGCGCTGCAGATGTGGATGTGGCTCTCGCGCGCGCTGGTGGTCAGGTCGTCCAAGCTGGCCGAGGCGATGCTGAACCGCGTGCTCATCGAGGTATTCGACGATGTGGCGGGGGCGATTCTGGGGCAGCAGGACCCTACGCAGCTGCTCGCTGCCGGGTCAAGTGGAGACAAAGAGGTGGATTGGAAGTTCGCCAAAGCGGCGGCGCGCGATCTGTCGTCGATCGTCGGCGTGAGCGACGACGGGATTACGTCCAAAGAAAACGGGTTCACCGTGCGACTGCTGTGGAAGCAGAAACTCTTCTCGTTCCTGCTCCCGCGCCTGCTCGAGAGCTACGAGAACGCGGCGAAGCTCGCGCACCGCCACCCACACACACACACGGAGCAGTGCAAGCACGACGTGGACCCACAGACGATCTACCTCGTATGCCTCGCCGGGCTGCTGCCGAGCCTGCCGGCGCCCATGCTCGTCGAGCGGCTGGGCGGTCTGTTCCCGCTGCTCATCCAGGCACTCGCGCTGCCGGACAGCCGCGCGCGCTCGGCGGCGGCCAACGCACTCACCGTCGCCAGCGAGGTCGGCAAGAAACTGCCCTCCTCCACCGCGTTCGACCCGACCGCACTCGTCGCCGCGCACCTGGCCGCGATCACGCGCAGGCTGCTCGACAACATCGCACCCTCCGCGTACACGCCGCCGTCGACGCGCATCGCCGCGCTGCGCACGCTCACCAGCCTCGCCGCCAAGCCCGACGAGGACGAGGTAGCGAAGGACGCCGGGCTGCAGCACCACCACCTGC